>SJYA01011882.1:0-11805 GCA_006410615.1 Neotragus moschatus
TCAGTTTAATGAATAAATTATGTTATCTGCTTTAATAGAATCAAAAGCTACACTCCACTGTCACAACAACGATAAAAAAAGCCCTGTCTCTTCCACAGGTGTGAGCAATAGAACAGGAAGGAACCTGAGTGAAGAATAATTAATAAATTAAACTACAGGAGTTCGTCTCTGCACAAGAAGAGAAATTTTGTCCTTAGTAACTGTCCAGGAATGTCTATAGTTACAAAAACGTTTTCAGGAACAAATATACTTTGTGATCGGTAGGGCAATAAATTGCCAAATTACTTCTCTCTTCTTTAAGTCCATATACAGGATGATTTCTACTTCCTGAAATACTGAGAATCAAACCTTCCATAGGCTTGATTCAATTAAGGTAGATCTGCCCTTGGAATTCAAGAGAAAAAAATTACCCAAGCAATAGGGTAGTATTGCCCAGGCAACCACTTTAATGTTGATACTCGGAATATCCCAGGGCTTCAAGTGATTTCTGTTATCTCCATTTGTATTAGGCATTAGCTTCACTTCCTTTCCAGCAATAATGTGGTTTGCTTTGTTCTCAACTGCAGAAAGAAATCATCAGAAGAAATATTGTGCATTCTGCTTTGCTTCAAGAGGAGTTATTAACTTCAAATAACACAAAGCAAGTCTCAAGGAAAATAATTTAACAGGGCTATTACAATCTTAAATAAAATGATTTAATTAAAAACTCTAACCACATGGAAATTTTCATCAGATCACATCAAGATGGCTAAAGCATTTATCTCTAAATCAGCTTTAACTACCTCTGTGAGCAATGGCTTCAACTAATTGTATGAAAAAGACTCATTTTGCTTTTTTAGGGAAAAGAAGTATTTAACCCAAAGTCTGTTTCTGATGAACAACTGGCAACTACTAAATAAGCAATTTTATTCTTGTTTTCAATTTTGGTTGCGCCTTTTCTAAAACGTCTGACTCTGACCAATTATACTGCAAGATCCATTTGAAGAGTCAAATGGAAAAGCAGTTTTATGCCTTTAGAAGAGTTGAGTTCAAAATTGAAAGTTCAGTTCTGTTCATCTCTCCTATGTGTATACAAGAGGCTGAATAAAATCAATTTCAAGGAGACAATTTCAATTCTCAATGTAAATCCTTTTATGACTCTGCAATAGAGTCAAAGTGGCGTTAGGAGGGGGAATAAAAAGACAGTTTCCTTTATTTTTTTTTTTTTTATAATGATGCCGAAAGGCAACTTTGTATATTTGGAGGCTCCCCTATCAGGCAAATTAAATGGAACAAAGTGTTCCTTTGATTTTTAGACAGCAGATGAGAAAGATATGCAATAAAACACTCTGAAACAAATTGGTGCAAACCCTGTACCAGAACTACAGGCCTGAAGATTACAGAAATCCTGAGTGAATTTTGAAAAATAAACACTCCTTTAAATATTGCTTGCAGAGGTTTATTAAACACATTCACTGTTAAATATCACTTCTGCATAATCAGTGAGTGAGTATTAAGTGAAAATGTGAGAAAAATGGGTAGGGTTAGAAGCTGGCAGAAACTTCAGGTTTTCCTTTTGTACCACCCCACAGCCAGCAAACCATTTTTCTGATATTTCCCACAATGGAACCAAAAAGGCTGCATATTTTAGGCAATGTAGAAATCATATATGATCTCTCAGGTTTTATTCAGGAATCAATGTTTCCGAAAAAGGACTTTGTGAAACACGTTAAGGACTTTTCGCTTCACTCAGTATGGGAGAAGGGACTTTAATAGAGATGTTATAACCAGAGAGTTCATATTAAAATAGTTTTACCCAGAGTAGAATGATGCTAAACCCAGGACAAAACAGTCATGGAATGGGGGAGCGGAGCTAAAGATACTGTGGAAGAAAAAAAGGTTGTTGATATGTTTCAAAAAGAAGTATTTTTTTAACCTCTATCTCAACATGAAAAAAAAAAAATCATTCCTGTAATTCCTCCTGCACTGCTTTAAGTCTCTAAAATTAACAAAAATAATTAATAAAGATGCTGAGATAGCTAATATTTCTTTAATACTTAACTATGTATTGGGAGGTACCGCATTCTTCAGCTGGATGATCTCATTTAATCTTCACCAGAACTTTGAGGGGTAAATCCTCCCAGCTTTCTAGTTCCCGAGGCACAAAATTGTTAAGAACCTTGTCAAAGTCACATTACTCTGCACAGGACAGAGAGGAATTCAAACCCAGACACTTTAAAGAGACAGAAGAGGAAAATTAAGCTCCACTGAGACCTCCCTACAAAGTCTGAGGGCCTGTAACAGGGAAATAGATGGTGAATGTTTAGTTCTTTTTTAAAAAAATTAGAGCCCTAAACATTAACACAGAACATATTTGGACTGCTACAGTGACCTTTGAACCTGGGGCCCATTCTCATATTACACATTCTGTTCCAAGGACCCCCTCAAGATANTGAGACCTCCCTACAAAGTCTGAGGGCCTGTAACAGGGAAATAGATGGTGAATGTTTAGTTCTTTTTTAAAAAAATTAGAGCCCTAAACATTAACACAGAACATATTTGGACTGCTACAGTGACCTTTGAACCTGGGGCCCATTCTCATATTACACATTCTGTTCCAAGGACCCCCTCAAGATACTGAGGTTGCCCCAACCTATGTCCCCCAGAAGAAACACTGTATTTTCTATTGTCCTTTAAGAGATTTCACACTGAAAGAATCTCCTATAAAACTCTCTAGTTGCAACTAAAAATACTATGATAAAAGTGATAATTCCTGAAAATTATTACAAGAGCTTGCAAAGAGAATTCTCACACTACAGCCTACACAGGAAGGCATTACCCTAACACCAACTAACTGCTGAGAAAACAACTCATTCTTGCTACAACAGAAAAATAGGATATTCCACAAAGGCATATGTTCACATCTGAACTGAGAACTGGGGATGAGAAGAACCCCTTCCAACTATACTGTCAAATACAGGAGTCACCTGGGGCAACCCTGAACTCTGCTGTGCTATAAAACACACAAAAGGATTTCAAATGCTTAGTAAGAAAAAAATTATTATAAAGCATCTCATTAGTATTTTGTTTGGGATACATTTCACAATGATATTTTGAATATACTGTATAAAATGAATCTCCACCTAAAGTGTTGGAAACATGTTGCTTATTTCCTCCTAACGCTCCTGCCCCTAAGACAAAAGGTGACCTAGACTCATTCAGTGAAACCTTCCTTTTTCTTCTCTCTACCGACCCGAGTCCCACAAATTAGAGGAACTCAATTGCTTCTTTTTTCCCTCTTCTGTTGGGTAAGAAGCTAACCCAATGGAACTTTGTGGGGGATGTATTTTTATAGCGTGATCTGGTCCTCTGGTTTCTGCACTGTTCTAGCTTTGCAAATATAGGGCTCATGAATATGCCTGGAGGTCTGATGCCTTGGCACTGAAGAATATAGAAAAAAAAAATCACAGAATTTGGCATTTGGACCATTCTGTTTTTCAGAAGAACTAAGTTGAGAGGGCACAGAGCATAAACAGAGAAGAGAACAGTTTCAATTCAGACATTACTATCTCTGGAAAACATGACTAATGAATCACTATGTTCGCCCTGGGAATACAGTTGCTCTTTCTGCAAAGACTGTAAGCATTTGCCTGGTAGCTCAGTTGGTAAAGAATTCGTCCACAATGAGGGAGACCTGGGTTTGATCCCTGGGTCGGGAAGATCCCCTGGAGGGCATGGCAACCCACTCCAGTATTCTTGCCTGGAGAATCCCCATGGACAGAAGAGTCTGGCAGGCTACAGTCCATGGGGTCACAAAGAGTTGGACATGAGTGAGCATCTAAGCACAGCACAGCACATGCCTTTAGGATCATTCCCAAAATCTTACATCCAAAAGCAAACTGTCTAAGAAGCCTCGGTATTCCCAAAGGTGCCCAGTTGCCTATATCTCAGTGTTGACTTTCTAACTTCATGCCTACCTCGATACAAGAGGAGGTGCCTGGGGGTCACACAATCCTAAAAGCCCAAAGTGAAACCTGTCAGTCACTCAGTTGTATCTTACTCTTTGTGACCCTATGGATTGTAGCCCACCAGCCTCCTCTTATCCATGGAATTCTCCAGGCAAGAATACTGGAATGGGTAGCCATTCCCTTCTCCAGGAGATCTTTGCAACCCAGGGATCAAATCCGGGTCTCCTGCATTACAGGCAGATTTTTTACCGTCTGAGCCACCAGAGAAGCCAAAAGTCCAAATCTGTGGTTTAAAATTTCGGTGAAGGAATACACCCCTAAGATCACAATTCTCTTGGTCTACAGTAAGGCTCCAGAATAAATGTTTTAACCAACTCCTTGTGGGATCAAATGTAGGAGATCAACAGACCACACTCTAAGGAGCACTAATTTGCTCAAATCATCATTAATTTTAAAAGCCACTCCTAAAGGAGGGCAAAGAAAATGAAAATCTTTTACAAAATAAGTTTAGAAAAATATTTTTAACTAAGCCCTGTTAACTGGCATGTCTGCAGAAAGGCTTCAGATAAAAAGTGTGTTCTGCATTTCTTTCCGCTTTGGGTTTTGAAGGTCATGGGACTGACAACAGATGTGGCCTGGTTTGAACCATAAAGGTCTGCACAGCTAATAACAGTGTGTAAAAAAGCACAACAGCTGAGGCACTGTGGCTGCAACAGTTGGTGGGCTACAGCCCAGTAGGACAGCCCTTGGCTCTGCCAAAACAGACGGTCTCCCCTGCAGGCCAGCTGCCTAGGAGCAGGTCCAGCAACTTACATGCCCCACGGTAACCACAAACCCATTCCATCAACAAAATCACCACAGGCCTAGGAAGACCCATCTAAGCATACCTAAATAGCACAATAAGATACGCCATCATTTTCAGGGAGCAAATGAAATAATGAACCATTACTCTTCCAGCAACAATCTTGGGGCCATGAAACTGATCAATAATCATATTATCACACGTCAAGGCATTCCCATGATATATTCTTTTTTTAATAGCATTTATTGCTTTTTCTGATTATAAAAGCAATAAATATTTGTCGTAGAAGCACATTAGGCAAAGTACATTAATGAGCAGAGTACATTAAACAGACAAGAGAGTACATTAAAAACCATAAAAAAGAAAATAAACATNTATCACACGTCAAGGCATTCCCATGATATATTCTTTTTTTAATAGCATTTATTGCTTTTTCTGATTATAAAAGCAATAAATATTTGTCGTAGAAGCACATTAGGCAAAGTACATTAATGAGCAGAGTACATTAAACAGACAAGAGAGTACATTAAAAACCATAAAAAAGAAAATAAACATAGCCATAACCACTGTTACAATGTTGGTTTCTTTCCCACCCCTGTTTCAATAATCAATGCCTTTTTTTTCTTTTAATGTGTGGCGAATCTTTCAAAAATGAGTATGTGTTAAACCTTTTAACCCCTAAAGTGGAAGAATATGGACAAATATAGCCTATTTTCATAAAAATTATAAGTACCACCACTAATGGGCCACATGACTCCACCCAAACACAATTGTCTCATTAAAAAAAAAAAAAAAAGGCAGGAAGACTAGGAAAATGCTGTGATCACTTTAAATTCTGAGTTGGTCTACTGCGAACAATTTTACCTTTCTCGTGGAATCTAAAGCAACCAAAGGCAAACATGGCAAACTGATGGCCCACTACATACAGCCCAGAACACGATGTTCAATGTTTCATGTATGCCCATCAGTTCCAACACTTACAAAAGGAAAAGGACATGTGACAATCCAAGCTCTACTTCTCTGTTTAAAAATGTTAAAATCGAGTCATACAGAGCCATATGACAACAGCTGGCTCAAGACACAGTTTCAGGACTCTCCACCAGAGTCCCCACCAATCACTAATCTTCCCTCAGCTGGGAGGCCAATTGTTCCTGCCCCTGTGTCTTATTTTCAGTAAGTTACTGTGTGCCCCCCTGGTGCTTTTTAAGCGAGTGAGATTGCAAACCCTTTAGGGAACATCTAGTGTAGAAAACAACAAGATACTCCCAAAAATATATATACGTATGTCTGTATACAGCTAACTTAGAGATCATCTTAATCAAACACATGTTACTGTGCCAAGCACCATTTTTATCTTTTCATCTTTCGATTCTTACAATCTCCCTACAGAGTAAGCACCCCTGTTGAACCCATTTTAGATGACCAAAACAGAGGTTTAGAGGTTAACTGATGTGCTCAAGGTAACATGGGTGAAAAGGACACGGCAAAGTCATGCTCAAGTCCAGGTCAGCACAGTAAGTAAACTGTTCACGACTCTCTACTTCAATCTTCTCCAATCACCCCTTCTTCTAAGAGTAAGAATAAGCTAAGTCAATAGGAAAGACGTGAATGCTTTCTAGCCGAGTGAAAGAAGGAAGTGAGCACAGGGATAAGACTGAAAGTACTATAGGTCAACAGAAAAGGGGGAAAGTAATGAAAATATCACGAACAGTTCAACTACAACCTTGTAAATGGCTTCACCTTTAGGACAGGTGGACTAGCCATTCACACTAGTGTAAAGCAAATAAAACTTACATTGTCCATCTCCATGGTGGGACAGTGCCTCACAAACAGAAATTCTCCATAATTTTTTTGAGAAAAAATTATCCCAAACGTGGAAATAAGGTAACGAGAACGCAGCATGTCCTTTCAATGACANGACTAGCCATTCACACTAGTGTAAAGCAAATAAAACTTACATTGTCCATCTCCATGGTGGGACAGTGCCTCACAAACAGAAATTCTCCATAATTTTTTTGAGGAAAAATTATCCCAAACGTGGAAATAAGGTAACGAGGACGCAGCATGTCCTTTCAATGACACTGGAGTTGTATTTAAGAAAGTCATCTCAAAATTTTTTAATTTCTACAGGAAGGTATCATTGTTTGACTTGCTATTCACTACAATTAAAGACCAGGCTCAGTGAAGTTAAAGATTAACTTGTAGATTGGGAACCAGTTTCAAGAAAGAGAAACAGGTTATGGTTTTATAACTCTGTAGGAGATTGACTACTATTGAATCAAAGCTAGCGATCACATTTTCACTACTGAGCTACCAATACTGCTTTCAAATGCCCTTCCAACCAGCCTGGCCATATTACTATCTCATTAATTATTTGAATTTTATATGTGCTAATTCTGTTTGAGTAAGAGTCATGGTTTTAACTTTTTAAATTAATTTCATAATTCAATACTGCAATGCCTTAAACCACTTTTCTGAGTAGCTAGGACTCCAAGTGCCTCTTTCCTCTCTTCCATTTCCAAACTACTATAAATAGAAACATGCCACAGAAAAGTAATATTAAATTTTACACCCCAATCTTAGTATGTGGAACACGTTAACACATCAGACTCTCAGGGAAAAGAAGACAGTCTAATAGAGAAGATTTCTAGCCATGCAAATAAATACGAACAATCCTAATTTAAAGACAACGGAATTCAACCACTAGACTTTAATCGATTATAAAATGGTCTTCAGTTCAGTTGCTCAGTCGTGTCCGACTCTTTGCAACCCCGTGAATCACAGCACGCCAGGCCTCCCTGTCCATCACCAACTCCCAGAGTTCACTCAGACTCGCGTTCATCGAGTCAATGATGCCATCCAGCCATCTCAATCTCTGTCACCCCCTTCTCCTCCTGCCCCCAATCCCTCCCAAAATCAAAGTCTTTTCCAATGAGTCAACTCTGCATGAAGTGGCCAAAGTATTAGAATTTCAGCTTTAGCATCATTCCTTCCAAAGAAATCCCAGGGCCTATCTCCTTCAGAAAGGACTGGTTGGATCTCCTTGCAGTCCAAGAGACTCTCAAGAGTCTTCTCAAACATCACAGTTCAAAAGCATCAATTCTTCGGTGCTCANGGTCTTTTCCAATGAGTCAGTAGGGGCTATCTAAATAGGGAATGAAAACCTGAATGCCAGAGACAGTTTCCAACCTAGGTCCAGCAGTAAAACCAGAGAACTGTGTTTTCCATTGTTAATAAAAGAAAGAACAGGCCCTAAATGGAGTCACTTGTGCTAAGGCCCCCATCAGTAAACCAAGACTTAATATCTAATCTAATTGCCATTACAACTTCCTCCAGGAATGTAGTCTGAACCAGTCAGTCTGGAACTTTCTGGTCAACATCAGTGAGGAAATCTGCCACACAGCTCCCTCCCATCCCCCACAGGAAGGTTACCTGAGCCCAGAACAGTTCATTCTTGTGCCTCTTCTGCCTATAAAAGGTCTCCATTTGAACAACTCCTTGGAGCTACTCTCTGCTTGCCAGATGTGGTCCTGTCCCAGTCATGAATTCTTCAATAAAGCCAATTAGGTCTCTACATTTTAATTAAGTGAGTTTTTATTTTTTCACACCACCTACTCCTATTTCCTACTTTTTTCACCCTTTTCCTCTCCCTGGTGCCATCACACTCCACTACTCAGAAGTCTACACCATGGTGTCCCATCTCTATCCTCTCTCTCAAATACCGCCTTAGAACACGAACTTCTCCTTTCCTTCCTTCTCCTCCTTCTATGTTACTGATTGCTTACTTTGATAATCTGACAAATTCTATGGATCCTCTCTAGGGACAAAAATGCACACGTGCAATTTTGCATTCAATTTTAGAGTTTTTAGACTCCCTGAAGTCTTATCCACCTACTCCAATTTAAGAACTCTTGATTTCTGCCTTCTTTCCCCTGTGCAATCATGGGGGAAAGCAGGCAGAAAATTTACATTTTATACTGAAAATGGATTTCCCAACCCAACTTCCCCACAAAGCAGAGCCTGAGATGAAAGCTCAAACATAGGGAAGTCTGATCCCAGGCAGAGGGATGGGGGTGGGGTGGAGGGTTCACTATGGAGTTTGCCACCTGAAACGGGGAGGAGGAGGCATAAAATGTTCTGCAAGATGTAACCTCTGAACCTAGCTGGTATCTGATGAAAAATGTGGGCCTGAAGTGAAGTATGGCTTGCTGCACCTGCATGAAGCTGGTCAGAGCTCTCCCTGACTTGGTCCCCACAGCAGTGGCCAAAATAAGACACAGATGACGCTAAGAGGATCTGAAATAATGCTTAAGAGGTATCTGACATAGAAATCTTGGAAATTGTCTAAATCGTTTTCCACATTTATCTGACAAACTAACTCACGTCTATCTGTCAGTGATTATCAGAAATGGCATACAATTTGGGAGAAGGCTTTAAATTTGTACAATAAGATACTTTGAGAAAGAGAGACCACTCTCACATAACTTTTACTCTAGTATATTGTTTCAACATATTCTATTTTATTATTGTTGTTAATTTCTTCCTTTGCCTAATTTATAAGTTAAACTTTATCATAGGTATGCATGTATACGAAAAAAAAGTACATATAGGGTTTGGTACTATCCATGGTTTCAGGAATCCACTGGGGGCATTGAAACGGCTTCCCCATGGATAAAGAGACTACTGTGTATCCATACATATTACATAAACACTCTGCAACCACGACAATTTTTCTTGTAGATGAAAATTTAATCAAAGGGGAAAGTTTGACTAGTACAGAGCAGGATTCTATAAATATTGGTTCAATGAATAATAGCTACCATATATAGTGTTTATTATCTGCCAGACTCGATTTTTGTATATTAACTCATTTAATCCTCAGACCAATGGTATAAGGTGGGTAGTAATATTATTTCTATTTTATAAACAAGTAAACTTCATTAAGAGATTAAGGAACATGCTCACGATCATGCAGTTATTGAGTAGTGGAGGTGAAATTCACGCTGTAAGTCTGATTCAGGGTCCCTGCTCTTAAACATGATGGATGGGTGAATGGATGGGTGGATGGACAGATGGATGGATGGATGAATAGGTAAACTGATATTGATTCTTCTTAGCCACTTATACAGTTTTCTCTATAAAACCTCATTACAACTGGGCATTTTATGAACATATAAAACTCTACAATCACTCGGGTTTATCTTCAATCGCAGAAGCATCTCTTTGGAAGTCAATTGTTTACTTTCATGCAAATGATTCTCATTTTCCAGGTACTAGATAGTGGCTGATTTTTCCTAGTGCTATAAGAATCCTTTGTCTTTAAAAGAAAAGCACTTTATTTCCAGAGAACAGTGGCTTTTTTGTGACATAATCATGCCATTAACCAAGACTGAGGGGCATTTTTCACCCTCTTTTTAATAACAGAAATGTATTAATGTGGTACACAAAGGCAGACAATCTAAGACAGCCTGTTCTGTCTCTTGTTATTATCTTTTTCCTTTTCTTTCCACATCATTGTTTACTTCCTTCATTCCTTCCTTCCTCCCATCCTTCCCTCCTTAGGAAGGTAATCCCTGGAAGGAGAAATGAATTTGAGATCAGAAAAGGTGGCCATTTTTAAAATCAGAAATTTACTGCACTCAGGACAAATGTCTTCTTCTTTGCAAGCTGTTTTGTACTCCTAAAGTACAACTTTCCTAGGTATTGTCTCATTTGAGCTTAGCGAAAATCCCTTGAAATAAAACCAATTTATCACTACTTGGCAGATTAGAAGACTGGAGTTACCATTCTATACTTTCTGCTCAAACAAACAGAAAAGAACCTCACTGCCCTGTTTCTTTTCTCCCCAAAAAGGGAGGCCCAAGCATCTTCGAGTCCATCAGCTGGCAATCTGTCTTTGGGTTGGTGCGTCGTGTAAACACAGTGTAGCAGCATCGCTGCCCAGAGGAGATCTGCCCTGCTAAGCCAGCTGGGCAGGAGGGCCCGAGGCTGGCATCCGGCCGTGGCATCTGTCTCCTTTGGCGGCTTCTTCCTCCACTTGGTGAGGTTGTCCTGTGTCTATTTTTTGCTGCAGAACCTCTGGCAAATGCACAAAGGTAGTAACCATACAGTGGCTGACGCAGAGGCAACAACAGTCCTGAGGTGGGTCNTGGCATCCGGCCGTGGCATCTGTCTCCTTTGGCGGCTTCTTCCTCCACTTGGTGAGGTTGTCCTGTGTCTATTTTTTGCTGCAGAACCTCTGGCAAATGCACAAAGGTAGTAACCATACAGTGGCTGACGCAGAGGCAACAACAGTCCTGAGGTGGGTCTGGGGAGAAATGTTGCAGATGCTGGCAAGGAGGCCAGGGCCAGAGGGGACAGGTGACTCTCAGAGAGCTCACAGGGCTGGCGGACGTGCAGAGCACAGGTCAGCTGATTGGAGCCAAAACTGGGAATACGGATGATCGTTGCTGCCTGCTTGGCCTGCAGAAAGGTGATGAGGGAATTAGTCTCATTCACAACGTCCTCTTGGGCTTGGCCACAGGGCAGAGCCAATAATCTGTTTCTCCCACTATCCTCAGGCAGCCTCTGCTAGATATGAGGGCTCCAGCCCATCCCCCGTGGGATTCCTAGGGGCGCCTCCTTCAGAAAGGGACAGGGACAGCATGGGCCAGGGCTTCGTTGCCATTCTACACCTCCCAACAATTTGTTTAGAGGCAGGATGACTCATTTGTTCAATTCATTCAACAAATATTTATTCAGCACCTACAACATGTCAGACACCATTCTAGTTGTTTGGGATATATCAGTGAAAAAAACAGACAAAGATCACTGAAGTGAAGGAACTTACATCCCAGAAGGGGACACACATATTAAACATGAGAAATAAGCAAAGTGTATAGTGTGTGAGAAGAGGGTTAAGGAACATGGGAAATGAAAACAAAGCCCGGAGTAAGAGGGACAGGAAGCGCAGTGGCAGGGATAAATGAGGAGTTCGGAAAGGCACCTTTGAGATAGTGAGTGTTGAAAACTGGAAAATGAGGAGGGAATGTAAGCCATGCTGCTATCGGGGGGTTG
>SJYA01011883.1:0-12239 GCA_006410615.1 Neotragus moschatus
CACTACACAATTAAGAAATATTTAAGACAAGGAAACTCTGCCCTAGTAATGTAATGACATTAATGATTATTATTTAACTTTTAGATATGATAATTGTATTGTGGTTATGTTGTATAGACAGATCTGCAAACATTCAAATGATACCATGTCTGGAATTTACTTCAACTTACTGATGAAACAAGATTGACCATGGATTAATAATTGTTGAAACTGAGTAATGACTACATGTGGCTTATTCTATTATTATCTCTACTTTTGAATATGTTTGACAATTTACTAACACAAAACAAAGCATGTTTTGGTTGAAGAAAAATGTTGATTTCTGACTTCAGTCTTAGACTTTCTTATTTAATAGGTCTTGGGTAAAATTCCTTTAATCTCCATTTTTAACAAGTGCATCTCAGATCTCAGATTAATCTGATGCCAGTGGTCTCTAGATAATACTGAGTAAAGAAGATCAAGTAAACATTGTGTATATGGTTCAGAACAAAAGATGCTTTCCTAAAACAACTGTGTCTTGGAGGCCTAAATAAGACAACACTGGGAAATTTAGTTAGACAGTCAGGTCATGGAGGACTTGAAGCTTGTAGAGAAATCTTGTAGGGAAAGTGGTAGTCCATGGTAGCTTGTAGGGAAAGTGATAATGTAATTAGATGGAGGAAACAGCCAAGACCAGACAGCTCTGATGATGAGATGCTAGGTGTTTCAGGGAATTGAATCAATGTGGAAACACTGTACTAGAATAAACCCTAGAGGTCATCCAGAACAGCCTATCAGAATTCCTTCATCAACAATCCCTTCCATGTGACCATGAGGACTTCATTTGAATACATTATTTTCTGTATCTTTTTAAACTTAATGCAATGAGCATGTATTACTTTGCAATTTTAAAAGGTAATAATGACAGCAATAATAAAATTGTTACATTCAAAAATCAAGGAAGTCTGGAGTTATCCAGTGAAGGGGAACTTTGTCCCTGCAATACTTCAATAGCCCAGAGGGTTCTGATTGGTGACCTTTATACTGGAAATGAAGTACATAATAGATGTTAGGCTACAATTAGATGCTTTGGTGTTTAAAAAATTGAACCTAAGTTGTCTAGGAAATAGGATCTTGCAGAGACCTTGCTCTTTAAAACACTGTAGGGACCAAACACACTAGTTAGAAACACAAGTTCTAGAATCACACAGTCAAGGTCTACAGCTTAACATCAGCTGTGCAACATAAGATAAATCTCTTGGCATCCTGTTTTTTCACAGTAACATTGGGATAATAAGACTATTTACCCCCTAGTTAGAAAGGTATCAGCAGTCAATAAATGGAAGTTACTGTTTTTTTGGTTTTTTTCATGAGGTGTCTTAGGATGCAGCCACTCCATATCCAGACTTATCTACCAAGAAGTAGTCACCATGGTTAATGAATAACAAGTTTTCCCACAGCTTTATGAAATGAGCTGGCAACAAGCAAACATTAGGCCCCAAATGGGGCTTATTGAGTTGAATTACTGAGAATAAGACAAGGAGATTCTATTGAGTACCTGATATTTGTTAAGGACACAACCACAGATATACAGTAAACAAGACTAGACCCTGCCCTCAAGGAATCACTAGTCCTTTCAATGCTATTTACAATTCAGAGTGCAATCAAAACCCAGAAGTGAGGGATATATAACCCAATCTGGGTTCAGAGAAGGCTTCTCATAAAACAGGAGTGAACCAAGTCCTATTTATAATCCCTTCTCTTACATAAGGCAAAACTCAGGTCACTTGAGCAAGTGGTCAAAAGACTTCACCTGGGGCAAGGGAGAGCCAGGGCTTCTGAATATGGCCCCCAGGTTGCATAGGGCATAGTTTGCTCAACTGTACAGGGAGGCCCTGAGAAATACCTGGCATGTTGCAAGGTCTCTTGGACCAGCTTTGCCACCATTCATGTTTTGTGACCTTGGGCAAGTCATTGCTCCTCTGCAGTCTTCCTCATCTGTCACACAGGGCCTGAGCATGGCTCTTATATTCTGTGGTTCTTGTGGACTTGCCAAATGACCTTGAATTCAGAGCAATATTTCTATATGGCGAAAGCCATTGTAATAATCCCTATTAGTGACCAGAAATCAGTGAGTGCTCTCCACCTGGAGGCTATGTTTTAGGGCCTTTCCTGGTTTTCATTCTTACAGCTGACATGAGGTTGTCTTAGATCATGGAAAAATACTGGCTCCTAATCCAAACTTAGCTGGGTTGGGAATATCCCCAGGAGTAGAACATAGCAACCCACTCCAGTACTCTCGGCTGGAGAATCCCATGGACAGAGGAGCCTGGTAGGCTACAGTCTATAGGGTCGCAAAGAGTTGGACACCATTGAAGTGACTTAGCATGCACGTACACAATGCAAACCACAAGGACTAAGGAACATTAACTTGGACCTCCAGGAGCCATATCACTATTAAGGTACTGAACCAGGCTAACAGATCAGTCTAAGGCCTTAACTCTAAGAAGTCCAAGGACTGGTCAAATGATTTAGGGCATGGCAACAGGCAAACGGCATAACTGCATTTTCTTGTAATCGACATAAAGGGAGGAGCATATTTCACAGGACTGTGTCTCTGGCCCTGTTGGGCTGCACACGAGGTTTTGCCCCACAGGCCTACAATACATCTACCCCACAGACCTACCAGGCCTCTTCCCTACAGACCTAACAGGCCTCTACCCCACAGGCCCACCAGGCCTCTACCCCACAGGCCTACAATACATCTACCCCACAGACCTACCAGGCCTCTATCCCGCAGGCCTACCAGGCCTCTACCCCACAGCCCCACAAGGCCTCTACCCCACAGGCCCACAAGGTCTCTACCCCACAGGCCCACCAGGCCTCTACCCCACAGGCCTACAATACATCTACCCTGCAGACCTACCAGGCCTCTTCCCCACAGACCCACCAGGCCTCTTCCCCACAGACCCACCAGGCCTCTACCCCACAGGCCTACAATACATCTACCCCACAGCCCCACAAGGCCTCTACCCCACAGGCCCACAAGATCTCTACCCCACAGGTCTACAAGGCCTCTATCCTGCAGGCCTACCAGGCCTTTACTTGACCAGCACAAAGACTGAAGAAAAAGTCCTGAGTCGGTAACAGAAACACTAGTGGTCTCACAGGCAGGGAGAACGTACATGTCTGCAGCAAGGTCCTGGAGCAACTCATTGCTATGTGCAGCAGATGCAACAGGACATGGCGGCAGTCTGCCCTCTGGAGGCTAGGTAACCAGTAACAGCAGGAAATGATGTCATGTCGGCTCATCAGTTACCCGGGAAACCAGCACAGGGGCATGCCCCTTACCGCCCCTTTGAAGAACTATTGGGAACAATCATCGGCTGGGCCTGGGGCAAGTTTCTAGGATGGTCAGTTCTGTGAGTAGGGTGCAGATGGAGCAGGCACTGGTCCAGCATGGGACGTACGCAAGGACAGTCATCTAGGGTGGTCTGAGCATACAAACCCTCGACCCTTTCCTCGGAAGGCCGCCCAAGTGATTCTGCCTATATTAAGGAAGCAGTCGGCCTAAAATTAGCATTGAGAGAACACTTTCTGTTGCACCTTCTACTTACAAAGTGCAGCACCTCCTCGCACTGCCATCATCCCTCTGCCTTAGCCAGCCGGGGCAAAGGCTACTCAGGTTACATAGTGACCAGAGCTGCAAACACTAAGAGCTGCACTTTGGCTCTTGTGTCCAAAATCCCTTACCTTCCCGCTCCTTTTGCACCTGGGCCCCTGCTGTCTGTATAACAGGAAGGCTCTGGAACTATCCTCCAGCTTTGCTGCTAGGTTTCCATTCTCTCTTCATTTTCTACAGATATTATTTAATTGGGGGAAAAGTCCATGTAAGAAAATATTTTACCACCCACTGAGGCTTCACTGGAAGTGCTTCTAAAATCTACAGTGTTTTCTGCATTGTGGGATTCTGTCCTGTGCAGAGTAGATGAAAACATTCAAATGTGCCAAAATTCTTGAGAAATAACAGAAAACCTGATGTGTAAGGTTTTAGATAATTGGGACTTTTTTGCCTGAAAATATTACTATGAAACATGTTAAAAACATGTGGGGTCAAGTACAGGCCCAGAGACATTACTTTGCCAACAAAGGTCCGTATAGTTAAAGTTATGGTTTTTCCAGTAGTCATGTATGGATGCAAGAGTTGAATCATAAAGAAGGCTGAACACCAAAGAATTGATGCTTTTGAACTGTGGTGTTGGAGAAGACTCTTGAGGGTCCCTTGGACAGCAAGGAGATCAAACAAATCAATCCTAAAGAAAGTCAATCCTAAAGAAAATCAATCCTGAATATTCATTGGAAGGACTGATGCTAAAGCTGAAGTTCCAAAACTCTGGCTACCTGATATGAAGAGCTGACTCGTTAGTAAAGAACCTGATGCTGGGAAAGATTGAAGGCAAGAGTAGAAGGGGATGACAGAGGACAACATGGTTGGATGGCATCACCGACTCAATGCACATGAGTTTGAGCAAGCTTCAGGAGATAGTAAAGGACAGGGAAGCCTGGCATGCTTCAGTCTATGGTGTCGCAAAGAATCAGACACTATTGAGCAACTGAAAAACAACAACTACTACATATAGAGTGCAGTACTGTGTTATCAATTTAGGGGAAAAGCTAGTATTAAGTATGAACGTGTCTGGTTTTGTCTCGTTTTTCTTAAGCAGCAGAGACAAGTTGGAGCTAACCTAGCAACTTGACTACTACCTTATGTTAACAAAGCATGTTGAAAAGTATTCCCACCCTGTGAATAGGGTAAAACAGACAACAGACAGTATACTATGATGCCTAAAAGCAAGGGCTAAAGGGTCAATTTGCCTCGTTTAAAGGTTAACTTTGCCACCTGGTAGATACATAACTTTTAACAAGTGACTTAACATCTCCTGAATGCCATTTTCCCATCTGAATTTTTTTGTCCTATCTCAGATTTAAAGAAATCAATATAAAATTCACAATGATAGTTGGAGATATTAATACCTCCAAGGCTCAGACACAACCTCTACATGAACCCCAACCCTAGAACACATCCCCAGTCAGGAGGGAACTCACAAGCCAGAACTTCTCCTTGAGCAGTGAAGGCTTTGTATCCCACTTCAAGCATCCCAACTTTTAATACCTATACACAAGAGATAAGCTCCCAACACATCTGGCTTTTAAAACCAACAGGGCTCATGTCCACAAGATTCAAAGGGCTATAGCAAACTAAGAAATGGCTCTTTAAAGGCTTGTGGGCAAACTCATCCACCTGAGGCCAGCACAGAAGCAGCCTTTTGAAAAAGTACCCAGGCTTTATGTCAAAGAGCTTTCCCAAATTAAATAGGTGTCAAACCCAATCCCTACCTATCTGCTCTGCAATTTTAGCCAAAACTATCTGAGTATTAGCCAAATCCATGTAAATTGGGGGTCATAACACCTCCCCCAATGTCTACATTATGTGATGTCCTGCATATGACCACAACTATGTCATACATGACTATGACTCTGTCAGCTCTAACATGTTTCTGAGTCCTCAGGGTAGGTTTTCACACACAAGAAAATCACCATTTTCAGAAGATATACAATGTGTTTAACGCTGTTGCAACATCTGGCTTTTCAGACTTTTCCTAGAGAAGCCACATCTCTGTTTTGTGTCTCTGCTTCCCAGAAATGTGACTAAATGTGGATGTCAAGCAAGGCTAAGAAGCGAGAGAACCAGGGAGATGTCTCTGAAGATGGTTTATCAACTGATAAAAGCCTAAACACTTAGAATTCTCAATATAATTTACAAAGAATACATTTGAATCAGTTCTAATGAAGTAGATGAAACTGGAGCCTATTACACAGAGTGAAGTGAGCCAGAAAGAAAAACACCAATACAGTGTACTAATGAATATATGTGGAATTTATAAAGAGGGTAATGATAACCCTGTATGCGAGACAGCAAAAGAGACTCAGATGTATATAGAACAGTCTTTTGAACTCTGTGGGAGAGGGCAAGGGTGGGATGATTTGGGAAAATGGCAGTGAAACATGTATAATATCATATGTGAAATGAATCGCCAGTTCAGGTCCGATGCAGGATACAGGATGCTCGGGGCTGGTGCATTGGGATGACCCAGAGGGATGATATGGGGAGGGAGATGGGAAGGAGGTTCAGGATAGGGAACATATATACACCCATGGCAGATTCATGTTGATCTATGGCAAAAACCAATACAATATTGTAAAGTAATTAGCCTCCAATTAAAATAAATAAATTTATATTAAAAAAAAGAATAAGCTATGATAAACCTATACCATGTATTAAAAAACAGAGACATCACTTTGCTGACAAAGGTCCATATAGTCAAAGTTATAGTTTTTCCAGTAGTCATGTATGGTTGCAAAAGTTGGACCACAAAGACATCTGAGCACTGAGGAATTGATGTTGTCGAACTGTAGTGCTGGAGAAGCCTCTTGAGAGTTCCTTGGACTGCAACGAGATCAAACCAGTCAATCTTTAAGGAAATCAACCCATTCATTGGAAGGACTGGTGCTGAAGTGGAAGCTCTAATCCTTTGGCCACTTGATGTGAAGAGCCAACTCATTGGAAAAGACCCTGAAGCTAGGAAAGAGTAAAGGCAAAAGGAGAAGGGAGCAACAGAGATTGACATGGTTAGAGAGCATCACTGACTCAACAGGCATGAGTTTTGGCGAATTCCTGGAGATAGTGAAGAACAGGGAAGCCAGGCATGCTGTAGTCCATGGGATCACCAAAAGTTGGCATGCAGCTTAGCGACTGAACGACATTTCACCCAATTCCCTTGGCACTAACCACACACATAAAGTACAATACTTCTAGTTCCATACAAATCTCACATTTTTTAAAATTTTGGAAAAGACTGAATGCTATGAGTCTCATGATACAGTCTCCAGTTATAATAGAAAGAGACAATAGTGACATCAGACCAAGAGGGCTGAGCAGGCTGAGTCAACAACTGCATGTTCAGAAGAGTTCGCCCTGATTGGCCATGCTACATATTCTGAGGCATGCCTTCACTCTCACTGAGGAAGGTCTTCCCCTGACTCTCTGGACTTAAACTTTAGATGCTTTCCCTGCTCAGCATGTAGGTCATTTCCTAAAGCCTGCCACTCCATAACCAAGCCACAGAACCTGGCCATAACCAATCAAGAAAGAAGTGTGAGCATATTATATTATGGTGACTTTTTTAAGGATTTGAATATTTTTATCAATGTAAATCAACAAGATATATGTTGATAAAAATATTTTACTTTTGTCAACATAAATCTCACATAAAGTGGATTTTTAAGAGATAATTCACTGCTCCGATTGGAAGTCCTCACATGCCTGCTAGACTGCATCCTAGACTCTCCTGCCCTGCTCCCCCACCAGCCCCTGACGCACCTGAAGAACTCCAGATTATGAGTCATAGTCCACACATAGCTGGTAGAGAAAAAACATCAAGAGTTTTGGAAGAGTCTTTGACGTGAAGTTTCCTCAACTGCAAAGTGAACTGTGTCCCCTGAGATCTAACTGCAGGAAATTTATTGGTGGATGCTCAATTCATAGTAGTCATTTGATTCATACTTTCTATTATCTGATCTGTATGATATTCTCAAGATTTGTGCCATTTTCAGTATATGTCACTAGAAAAAAAGTCTCTTCTTGGCCAATACATTGAGTTTTGTTTCCATGTGTTAGGTAACTCTCATGGCTCAATGTCCAGGTTTTGCCTCCATAAGAAGAGGAGCCTGAGCTGACAGAAATATCATATCTTTCTGTTTCCATGCCCTATACTTCCAGATCTGCAGCTCAGGTTTTCTGGGGACCCAGAAACATGAAGGGAGTCATGCAGCAATTTTTTTTTAACATTTATTTTCACCCTGAAGTGTATGGAAAGAAATACCTGACAGCAAAGAAATTATCAGGTCTCTCAGATCAGAATTCAGAAACTTAGATGTATTTATGTTTTGGTGATTCTTAAAGAGAAGAGAGAACAAGGGCTTAGAAATCAGGCAAACCTGAGTTTGAACCCAGCTTTGTAGGTCACTAACTCTGTGACCTTAATCAAGACACCGATCTCCCAAAGGTTCAGTGTCTTCACCTGTAAAACAAAAGGATACGTATTCATCTCACCAAAGTGTTTTGTTATTAATAATACGATCAAATGGGAAAAATATATGAAATCACTTGGATAATTGTAAAATATACACACATATACACATTTATTCTTTGCATGTAACATTATCTTCAGAAATAATACAAGGTGTTACTATTAGTCGGTCTTAAGTTGTGTGATGTTGGTGTATTATTTAGATAATTGAGATGAACCAAAATAATAGAGATATAACAACCATTGTTCACTTACAACCTGAGGCACTATGGAATTCTAGAAACTTAATCAACAAAATATTTACTGAATTTTACACTATGTCACTTAGAGCAAGATACAAATAAACAGGATTCAGGCAATATTCTCAAAGGAGTTATATTCTAACAGGGGAAATGAACACTGAAATATAGCTAGTAAAGGTCTTAAAAGATTCCAGCTAAGCATTATGGGAGTTCAAAGAAGGAAAAAGGCATATTCAATTGGATAATTCTGGGAGGTCCCTAAAGGTAGCAGCATTTCTGAGGGGCATTGTAAAGTAGGTAAGGTACTAAAAGGTAGAGATGGGGAAATATTTTAAAGGAAAGGCATTACGGACCTTCAGAAGCCAGTGAGCTTTGCCAGAATGCAGCTAAAGAAAATAGAACATTAAGACTAGGCCACACCTTAAGGGTATTACATGCCAAGGAGGAGTTTGTGGTTGATTCAGAAGGCAATGGGGAGTCATGGAAGTCTTGAGGAGAGAAACGCTGAAATCAGAGAGGTACTTCCAGGTGATTTCTGGAAGAAATCATCTGCTGTTGTGAGTGAGGGTCAGTGCCAGAGTAAGAGTTTGAGGGGTATGTTCTTCTAATATGGGAAGGTAGTTATAGATATTAGGACTCAAAAGAATATGATTGACAAGCAGTGAGGCCCCAGGGGCAGTTGACTTCATATCTCATACCATCGCCAACAGGCAGCTCCAGAGCAAGGCACAGAGAGGAGCAGGGATGCTCATGGATGGAGAGCAACAAGGCAACAGGGTTGCACAAGAGAGTGGGTTAGTGGGGTGCTGTTTTCAAAGGGCTGAGAAACATGAGAGGCCAAGAGGCTGAAGAGAGAGAAAACTAATGGGCCAAACAAATGAAGGCACAGGGAGGGAAAACAGGAGGAAGAGAAAAGGACAGACAGAGGTGAACAGAAGTGAATTTTAGACATCAAAATGGTAATGGTACATGGAAAATATCTGTGCCTAAGTAGGTATCATCACCTAGTGCTTTCTGCTGCTGCTGCTAAGTCACTTCAGTCGTGTCCGACTCATAGACGGCAGCCCACCAGGCTCCCCCGTCCCTGGGATTCTCAAGGCAAGAACACTGGAGTGAGTTGCCATTTCCTTCTCCAATGCATGAAAGTAAAAAGTGAAAGTGGAGTCATGTCCGACTCTTTGCGACCCCGTGGACTGTAGCCCACCATGCTCCTGTCCCTGGGATTCTCCAGGCAAGAATACTGAAGTGGGTTGCCATTTCCGTCTCCACTGCATGAAAGTGAAAAGTGAAAGTGAAGTCATGTCCGACTCTTCGTGACCCCACAGACTGTAGCCTACCAGGCTCCTCCGTCCGTAGGATTTCCCAGGCAAGAGTACTGGAGCGGGTTGCCAGTGCCTTCTGTGAATGATATCACTTACATGCAGAATATTTTTTTTAATGATACAAATAAACTTGATTAGAAAACAGACTCACAGGCTTAAAGAATGAATTTATGGTTACCAGCAGGGAAGAGTGGATTGGGGAAGGGATAGACTGGGAGTTTGGGGTGGACATATAAACACAGCCATATTTAAAATAGATAACCAAGGACCTACTGAACAGCACAGGAAGTCATCTCCATATTCTGTAATAATCTGAACAGAAGAATTTGAAGAACAGAAAAGGAAGGAAGGAAGGAACATGAAAGGAAGAAATTATATGTTAAAAAAAAAAGACGGTGGCTGGGCCAGGACCTCTAGATCAGTTAAACGCAGACAGGGAAAGCTCAGCACCCCAGTCTCCTATGCCTTGTTCCCCATTTTCCCAATAGTGAAGTGAAAGTGAGTGAAGTGGTCACTCAGTCGTGTCCGACTCTACGACCCCATGGACTGTAGCCTACCAGGCTCCTCTGTCCATGGGATTTTCCAGGCAATAGTACTGGAGTGGATTGCCATTTCCTTCTCCAGGGGATCTTCCCAACCCAGGGCTCAAGCCCAGGTCTCCTGCATTGTAGACAGACGCTTTACCATCTGAGCCACCAGGGAAGTCCTTTCTCCTGAGGGAATCATCTATTTCTCTTCCTAGCTCCCTTTCCTCCCCATCAGTCTCTTCAGTGCGTTTTTCACTTCAGCATTACTGAATGAGTAAATGACAGGGTTTAAGAGAGGTGTGACAACCGTGTAAAACACGGCGACTATTTTGTCTGCAGGGAAAGTGACACAGGGCCTCATGTAGACAAAGGAACAGGGGACGAAGAACAGGGCCACGACCGCAAGGTGAGAGGCGCAAGTGGAGAGGGCCTTGCGCCGGCTTTCGGAGGTCTGGGTCCTCAGGGAGCGCAGGATGACCACGTAGGAAGCAAGCAGCCTGGGAAACTGACCACCGAGATGGAGCCACCATTGGCGATGATCAGCACGCCAGCGAGGAAGGTGTCTGAGCGGGCCAGCGTCAGCACCGGGTGGACATCACAGAGGTAGTAGTGAAGCATCTTGGGGCCACACAAGGGCAGCTGGAAAATGAGGAAGGTTTGCCTGACCGAATGCAGCAAGCCCCCACCGCACGCCGCCCCCACCAGGAGGCCACACGCCCTTTGGCTCATGACGACCGTGTAGTGCAGGGGCTTGCAGATGGCCACGTAGTGGGCGTAGGCCATCAGTGTCAGAAGAGAGATCTCGGTGCCACCCAAGAAATGGAGGAAAAATATCTGTGTGATGCAGCCCTTGAGGGAAATGACTTTCCTCTCCGTGAAAGAGTGAGGATGAGTTGGGGGCTGTGACGGAACAGTAGCAGGTCTCCACAAAGGACAAGTGGCTGAGGAGTAAATACATGGGGGAGGCGAGCCCTTTGCCGGCCACGATGGTCACCACAGTGAGGCCGTTACCCAGCAGGATGGCCACGTACGAGAGGAGAAACAGCACAGAAATGACCTTCTAGGCAGCCCGGTTCTGGGAGAATCCCAAGAAAATGATTTTAGCCACATTGCTTGTAGCAGCCATGTTGTAAAGCTCAGGAGCTGACACCTGAAATCACAGAAAGCGAAGACGTCTCTTCAATAGTTAGGAACATCTTTCTCAGACCTTGAGAAGGCAATGGCACCCCTCTCCAGTACTCTTGCCTAGAAAATCCATGGACGGAGGAGCCAGGTAGGCTGCAATCCACGAGGTCGCTAAGAGTAGGACACAACTGAGTGACTTCCTTTTCCCTTCCCTTTCAGACCTTGAGGAAAACTGTCCTTCTGCTCCTTCTTGATCCCCTCTGCCTTGAGCTTCTCCAAAACATGCTCTCCTTGAGACAAATGGGAAAGACAATGGTCATAAAATCTTGATATTATTCCCAAAGCAGGAGCTGAGCTTGTAATAATGCTTCTTTGAAATGTTTTCTCTGATTCAGTCACTTCATTAATTAATTCATTCATTCATTCATTAATGAATCTTCATGAGGGAATAAGAGAATATTTCACACACAAAACTTGAAGCTCAGAGAAATTCAGTCACTAATTCAAGGAACACAGCTCGCCTTTAAAGAGGTCTGCACCTCTCAAAACGTGACTGCTGCTGCTACACACTCTACTCCTGAAGTGTNTTAATTCATTCATTCATTCATTAATGAATCTTCATGAGGGAATAAGAGAATATTTCACACACAAAACTTGAAGCTCAGAGAAATTCAGTCACTAATTCAAGGAACACAGCTCGCCTTTAAAGAGGTCTGCACCTCTCAAAACGTGACTGCTGCTGCTACACACTCTACTCCTGAAGTGTGCCCCTTACATTTGGGTCCATAATCAGCGTTTCAGTCAGTCCTGCCACACACGGTAACATGGAAGCAACTTCGGCAGTGGCAACTAGATGTTCTCAACCTCAGTTACCCTGTAGTTATTGAATTGCAG
>SJYA01011886.1:0-11850 GCA_006410615.1 Neotragus moschatus
AAGAGAATAAGAGATGGATCTAATTGCTGATGGCTATTACTAGTTGGTCATGTCGGAAGAAAAATATCCTTAAATGTTTTTATCTGATACCACCTTTAAACTTTGAAGCAGAGGATAATTGGTACAGATTGACATTTAAATAAGGGCATCTCCATTCATGCAACTTGGGTCTGGACAGTAATCGGGGAGGTGAGAAGGGCTGCCTTGTGTATTGCAGAACGCTGAGCAGCATCCCTGTCCTCTGCCTCCTGGATGCCAGTAGTGCACTGCCCTTCCTGCAGGCATGACAGCCCCAAATGCCTCCAGATGTTGCTGAAAGTCTGCTGGGAAGAAACTGAAATTACCCCCAGGTGAGAACTACTGCTTTAAATGGTATGAACCAACATGTTCATGCAGTACTTTGCAAAGCTCCTTTAAATAGATTATATATTAAATTCCTTACAACATCTAAGACTTTGAAAAAGTAAATGACTTGTCCAAAATCCCACAGCTGGGGATCATGGGAAGCCAGGATTCAAGCGCAGTCTCCTAATGTCTCCAACTCATGCTTACACCACATCTTATGCAGGAACTTGGAAGACTCATAAATGACCTAACCAAGAGTTCTGCTTCCTAGCTCGTTATAGATGGGTAAAGGAATATCTCAAAGAGAGAGCCATGCCAGGCCTTCTTTCATTCTTTAACTCGCTTTCCCCTTTTAACTGTAACTTGTTTTCCCCGTTTTCTTTAACTCTTAACCCCTTGTTCCCTGATTAATAAGACAGTGAGAGTCTGGCTTCTGTGAGCACTGTTATTCTATTGGACAACTAGAGTTCAACATTAGCAACTAAAAGTTGCTCTTTCCATCTTGTCTAGAAGTTCCTTTTCTTTTGGAATCACTTAATCTTAGAATGTGCTTGCTTTTCTCAGCTCTTGCTGCCGTGTGATGAGCTCTAAAGTGGATTTTGCTCCTATGGGACCCTTGAATTTATTTTTCAATTGAGCCAAGCTAGGAAGTAGCATGACCAACTTATCCTGGTTTATCTGGGACTTTCCTGATTTTATCACTAAAAGTCCCAAATCTCAGGAATCCTGCAGTCCAGAGGTAGAATGATATCCCTCATGTAACTGACTGATGATCTCAGAAACCTGGAGGATTTAGAAGGTAAAAACAGTCTGCAAATTGGTATAGAGCCACTGGTTCCCTGACAGTAGTCCAGAAAGAGAATCTTGGAATGGTCAATGACTCTAGTAAGGTACTTAAATGCAGAAAAAGAGAGAGATGAGGCTGTCTGGATATGTTGATGTGTTGGCATGGCAGTATGTTGACATGACTTGCATGGATAGATGAACAATTTCTTTAATATAGATTCTAACTTAGAGCTTAACATATTCGTTTGTTTTATTCTCAGAATACATCATAATGTCTAAAAATAAGTATCAATATCTCCAGTTTATAGACAAGCAAGTCAAGACTCATTTGAATAAATCCTTTGAGGACACGTAGACAGTTCAAGGCACAGCTGGGATTTGAACCCAAATCTAATCAATTCTAATCTCTCATCTCAAGTCTTTCCCTCCTTCTCTATATCTGACATCTAGAAATTTTCATTATCGAAAGGCAATAGGCAGCTATTACTGCTCACCAAAATCCTCTAACGGAAAAAAGGACAAGAGTCATAAATAGGCTTTCTACTTAATTCAATTCACATTCAATTAATATTTAGTGAGGGTCTTTAGAGGACTGGAAACCGTACAGTATTTTTAATGAAATGAAGTCTGAGAATTCTAATCTTTCCTGGTATAAGAAACTTTGAAGTTGTTTGTTTTTTTTTCCTTGCTTTTGAGAGAGACTCTTCTTCTCTCAGCACACATCAAAGTGCATTCAAGGGTAAAAGGGCTTATTTTCTGTTATTTAAAATACTTATGGTATTTTAAAGTATATTACTAATGAATTATTAATTAACACATTAATAATCCACCTAGCCGTGTGACATGCTCAGAGTACACCTGCTGAGTGTCCCACTGCATCCAGGCATGTAACTTCGGTTTTTAGGAGGCGAGAGTCCAATAAGTGGGGTGGGAAGGATGGTGACCTTAATATGAGCTGCAGTTCCGTCTCTGTTAGCCATTTTTGTATCTCAAGTCTTCAAGAACCTTTGGAGCACAAGGGTAACAACGGGACTTGATTCTGATTTCTATGATAACCACCCTGAATCTCTCTAGTCTGTTTCTTTCTTTATTACTTCATTTACTCAACAAATATAATGGAAGTAGGGCCAGAGGATATTATGGGAAGCACAGTACTCGCTGGAACGGAATTAGCAGAATTGTTGGAATTATCAAGGTGGACTGCGTCAGGGATGGAGCATGATCAGAATGAAGGATGCGTAGTTACAAGGTCAAGGGAAATTTCTGCCGTTTAATAGAAGCAGAAGGAACTTACTCTAGAAGTAAATCAAGTATATTTAAAAAGTAGCAAGGGGGTGAGGCTGGAGGGGAAAACAGGACTGGAATGTAAAAGATTTGTTTTACATTTAAAGGGGCTACGCCACTGAGGAGTTCAGGTATGGGTTAGATCGGTACTGTTTTCGCTTTTAAGAAATATCCCACATGCTTCATTGGGGAAGATGAACTTCCGAACATTTACTTTCGATGAGAGAGAAAAGTGCCTTGGACATGGGCACTGTTGCCATGATAGAGAGAAGAAAGCAGATATTTAGAAGATTTCTACTGAGGGAAAGAGCTGTTGTTTTGATAAGGAAAACTGAGGCCAGTGGAGAAAAGTTGTCTTGTCACACATAGGCTTCATAAGAGGGATGCCATTAAACCTCAGTACAGAGCAGAGGGTTTGGAGACAGATAAGAATTCCATCTCAGCTCAGCCATTTGCTAGATGTGTGACCTTTAATGAGTTACTACAACTCTGCTGTGCCCCCAGTTCCCTCAGGCTAAAATTAAGATAATAATGTAACAAGTGATGTTTCATAGTGTTTCAAGAATTCAAAAGAACAAAGCATTTAAACCAGTAACTGGTGCATAGTAGGCACTCAGCAAAACACCACTATGATCATCATCCTATCTCTTCCTTCTTTCAAGCTACCTTGGCCTCAGACGTGAGGGAGTCCATTGCTGACCTACGTGGATGGCCTATTTTGAACACACTGTGTGATCCTTCTACCCCACTGCNACAAAGCATTTAAACCAGTAACTGGTGCATAGTAGGCACTCAGCAAAACACCACTATGATCATCATCCTATCTCTTCCTTCTTTCAAGCTACCTTGGCCTCAGACGTGAGGGAGTCCATTGCTGACCTACGTGGATGGCCTATTTTGAATACACTGTGTGATCCTTCTACCCCACTGCTCCTGCCTCTTCCAGCGAGAAGCCTGGAGGTGCCAAGTTCTGCACCACAGGTAGGGCTCCCCTTGGGGTTTCCAGTGACTCTTTGCTTGCGTACAGATGGGGACAAAATCTGGTGTTGCCTCCTTATGGTTTGCCTGGGCAAGATAACAGACACATCTGTTTCTCTTCGAAGCTGGTTTTAGTTCTGCCTTTAGACAGAGTGAAGACAGTACCCAGGATGGGGCTGGCGTCACCGTCACCAAGGTGAAACGTGTATCACTCTTCTAGGGAATGATCTTGGATAAAATGGGACGGTGCGGAGGCAAGGTGGGCACATGGAGCAGGGCTCTCCTGCCCCGTGCCTTGTAGCCTAGCCCCCAAGGCACCATGAGGTTTATTTAAGGATCATCCCTGACTTTCTGCCCTTGCAGTGCTTTGTGATAGAGGAGAAGAATGGATTGGAACATTTTAATGTTCTGCCTGGGAAGACTCTAAGGCAGGGGTCCCCAACCTCTGGAATCTAATGCCTGACGATCTAAGGTGGAGCTGATGTAATAATAATGGAAATAAAGTGCACATTAAATGTAATGCGCTTGAATCATCCTCAAATCGTCCCCCACCACCCAGGACCATGGGAAAACTTTGCTTCTGTGAAAATGGTCCCTGGTGCCAAAAAAGTGGGGAACTTCCATTCTAAGGCACATGTCATTCAATAAGCTTCTTCTATTTTTAGATGTGGGACCTAGCCCCAACTAAAGGAGTTCGCTCAAACCCTTACATCAATTTCATGATAATAAAAATGAATAAAGTGCCTTCTTGTTGAATAAATACAATTAACAGTACCTGCTATACAGCAGCTTCTCAGAGCAATCCATCTGACTTTCCATCATAGTATGTTTCTTTCCTGCCTGGTTGTGTATATACGCACACATTTTTCACACCAGTAGCCTGGTGAGAAGGGCACAGCAACCCACTCCAGTATTTCTGCCTGGAGAATCCCATGGACAGAGGAGCCTGGCCAGCTACGGTGCATAGTGTTACAGAGTCGGACACAACTGAAGCAAGGTAGTACACACACAGCCTGATGAATCTCTGGGAGATGAGATTCATCCTTTCTCACAACTGTCCTATACACAGTGCTAAACACAATTTGGCAAATTCTCAATAATCAGTTATTGATTATTAATAATGGAAGATAGATGCGTCGATTAGAATGCTAGCCTTGGATCACACGAAGTCCACCTCAGAAGAACATGTACTTGAGACTGCCTCTTAAACAGAACTGAGAGGGCCGTATTCATCACTTGATTCACACTGTTTTATTTAAACTCTTTTGGGAGTTTAGAGAGTCTCCCAAGTTCTCAAGTTGTGTAACCAAGTTACACAAAGGATTAGGCAGAGAGAAAGGAAAATGTAGCCTTTATTACTGAAAGAGCTGTTTAAGAAGGGGCAGTGGCATTCTTTCAGGATTAGACAGAGGTGTCCACGTGGTCAGAGAGGCCTGGACATCCCCAGGCCTCTTGGGCATGAGCAGGGCCATAACAGCCTGGTTTATTGCATGACAGAAGGCAAACCAGATCATTGGTTCTCAGAAGACAGGAAGATTCCAGAGAGGAAAGGGACATGGTTAAGTATGACTTCCTAGTTCTTCATCCCAGTTAGACAAGTGAGGGGTGGTGAGAACCTATAAGTGTTTGCTTATGGACCTCCTTCCATATGGAAACATACACCCTTCCTCCTAACAACATTTCCCAACATTCCCATCTATGACAGGTAATTGCTATTGTTGTTTTGGTCACTAAGTTGCATCTGACTCTTTGCGACCCTTTGGACTATAACCTGCCAGGCTCCTCTGTCCACAGGATTCTCCAGACAAGAATACTGGAGTGGATTTCCATAAGCTCCTCCAGGGATCTTCTCAACCCAGGGACTGAACCCATACCTTCTGCATTGACAGGCAGGTTCTTTACCATCTGAGCCACCAGGGAAGCCTATCAGAGGAAATGAGTGCAATTAATTTTCCCTTTTAACAAATGAGAAATCTGAGAGTCAGGGAGTAAGGGGCTTACTCTAGGTCACACAGCAAGTAAACAAGCAGGCCAGATTTGAAAACAAGACTGTCAGCATGTCCCAAAGGGGTAGACGATATGCTATATTGCATCACTGCCTAGT
The DNA here is from genome assembly GCA_006410615.1 of Neotragus moschatus. Taxonomy (NCBI): domain Eukaryota; kingdom Metazoa; phylum Chordata; class Mammalia; order Artiodactyla; family Bovidae; genus Neotragus; species Neotragus moschatus. The sequence goes on from SJYA01011886.1 coordinate 5,498, forward strand.
TCTCAAAGGTAGTCATTCCCATTCCCTGTGTCAGTTAAGAGAAGAAGCATTCTAAAGGATGCTGACTTAGTAACTCACTACCTTGATCCATGAGGCTGTTTGGCTGGCATCTGAATGGAGATTGATGAGGGCAGGGTATTAGCAGGGCTCTGTTGCTTGAGGTACTGAGGGGTTTATCTTTGTAGCTAAGGAGAGGATGTGTGCCTGTGTGCTAAGTTGCTTCAGTCATGTCTGACTCTGGACGACCGTGTGGACTGTAGCCTGCCAGGCTCCTCTGTCCATGGGATTCTCCAGGCAAGAATACTGGAGTCAGTTGCCACGCCCTCCTCCATCAGATTTTCCTGACACAGGGATCAAACCTGCGTCCCGTGTGTTTCCTGCATTGGCAGGCGGGTCCTTTACCACTAGGGTCACCTAGGAAGCCTAGAGAACATAAATTGTGAGAGCAAGGAGCATGTCTGACAACACTCTCCTGGAGAGGGTGCGCCCTTACTGGGCTTTACTGAACTAGACGATCTAGGTGAAGACTCCTCCACTTGGCTTCTCCCATTGGCCACCGACTCAAGTCAAGAGCAAGATTCGTGCTTTGTGCAGAAGAAATAAGTAGAAAGCAATACCTTTTTTGATTGCTTAAGAGTCAGGAGTTGCAACTAAACCAATCTGCCTGACATTTTCAGTACTTTTCTGAAAATACTCTCTGCCCCGCTGAAGGCAGGAACATAAGAATCTCTGTTCTCAGCTCATGTCAACCAGCGTTATATCTGACGGAGCACGACAGGATAGAGTTTTAGCCAGAAGGGGCACCTTCTGAACCTATGGCGCCTCATATTAAGAGACTTGTGGGGCCCTAAGGGACAGCATTTCACTTTCCAGAGCCTCTTTTCCCTCTTGATTCTTATCTTAACCACCCACATCACAAACCACGTGTCCGAAAGAGGAGGTTGAACTCCGGAGCTGAACAGCAGTACAGGCAGAAATCTCGGAGGTTAGTAGACTTCCTGGCCATACCATTTATTGCTGGTTGGACCTTGGGTGGCCACCCTGCCTCTTGGAACCTCAGATTAGCAATATGGAAAACGTGGGAGATAATACTTGCCTTCTGCCTTCTTCTGGGGAGAGATGAAAACAGTGCAAATAAAAACACTTCGGACACTGATTGACATGTAGGAAATGCTTGCTCAGTGATGGCTGATTTCATGATTATGGTAACATTAGATACTATTATCACCATCTGATCCCAAGCAAATATGCATTTATGGAGTAGTGGAAACAGAGATTTTACAAGGAGGAGGCCCATAAAACTTTTTTTTTTTTTAAGATACTTTAGAGATTTTGAGTCTTCCCTGGTGGCTCAGACGGTTAAGCATCTGCCTACAATGCCGGAGACCTGGGTTCGATCCCTGGGTCGGGAAGATCCCCTGGAGAAGGAAATGGAAACCCACTCCATTACTCTTGCCTGGAAAATCCCATGGACGGAGGAGCCTGGTAGGCTGCCGTCCATGGGGTCGCAAAAAGTCGGACACGACTGAGCGACTTTCACTTCCCTTTAGAGATATTGAAGATGATACCTCCCATTATATTATACATGATTTCTTCAGTGACAACCCAGAAAGGAACTGATTTCAGCCTCAAAACCAGCAAATAACTGTTTTCTCTTGAGAAGCGGTATTGAATCTTACGACAGATTGCACTTCTGTTTTCAGTGGTAGGAAGCTCATATTTAAAGTAGGACAATAAATTACCATTTATGTAAATACCCTTTTATTCAAGGGCTCATTATACCAAGGAGAACATTGTGGCCCCAAATGATTTATTTTATGTACTTGACACAATTGATCTTTTCCTCAAATTTGGGACTCTTTTGTTTCTTGAAAAACTACTCTTTTGAAAATCTGTTGCCTTTCTTCTCTTCTGGCTTATTTGTACTTTGATGCCTCCCATATCCCACATTTTCAATGTGCTTTGTCCTGTATCATCGTATTTAAATCTCCAAGAAATGTTCTGAAGCATGATTTACTCTTATCCTCACTTTATAGAGAAGGAAACAAGTTTAGAGTGATTTGCCTTTACCTGATACACTAGTCACTCTCCCATTCCTTTCATTATACTTTCTCTCCACATATGATGTACTTATATGACCATATTCATGACATTCTTCAGTCCATGGGGTCCCAAAGAGTTGGACATGAATTAGCGACTGGACAACAATAATATACACTTATATGTCAACAGTAATTAATATCAACTGCCAACAGTAACAAATTTGTTCCTATAACTCTGAACTCTCTTTTGAAAACCAAAATATTACTTCCAAATGACTGTTTGATAACTCTACAGATCCTCTAAGTTCAATCAGTTGAGACCCAAACTTAGTACCTCTCATCTGGAAACCATTCCTTTTCTCAGAGACTCATGTTTGCCTATAAGGATTAAATAAATAAATAAACAAAATTAAAAATTTGAGCATCCACCACTTCCCTGGCACCATGCTGTGTGTTTTACTTTTTTTTCTTTTTTTAAGGCTTTTTCTGATGGGGGCTGTTTTTAAAGTCTTTACAGAACATGTTACAATATTGCTTCTGTTTCATGTTTGGGTTTTTTGGATCCGAGGCATGTGGGATCTTAGTTCCCCAGCCAGGGATCAAACCTGAAGCCCCTCCATTGAAAGGCAAAGTCTTAACTACTGGACAGCCAGGGAAGATCCCATGCTATGCATTTTAAAAACACCATCTCATTTAATCTCCACAATAGTCTCATGAAGTAAGCTCACTATTCTCTACAGTTGAGAAGCGGGCCATTTGCTCAAGGCTACTCACCAAGCACCAGCTGCAGCCAGGCTGATTCTTAGACAAGACATAGAAANCAGCACTTTCACAGCATCATCTTTCAGGATTTGAAATAGCTCAACTGGAATTCCATCACTTCCACTAGAATCAGCCATAAGTATACATATATCCCCTCTCTTTTGAACCTCCCTCCCATCTCTCTCCTCATCCCACCCATCTACATTAACACAGAGCCCCTGTTTGAGTTTCCTGAGCCATACAACAAATTCATGTTGGCTATATATTTTACATATGATAATGTAAGTTTTCATTTTACTCTTTCCATGCAGCTCATTCTCTCCTCCCTCCTCCCCATGTCCATAAGTCTATTCTCTATGTCTGTTTATCCCTTGCTGCCCTGTAAATAAATTCTTCAGAACGATTTTGCTAGGTTCCATATATGTGCTATAGAATATGATACTTTTCCTTTTCTGACTCACTTCATTCAGTATAATAGGTTCTAGGTTCATCTGCCTCATCACAACTGACTAAAATGCATTCCTTTTTATGACTGAGTAGTATTCCATTGTGTATATGTACCACAACTTCTTTATCCATTCATCTGTTGATGGGCATCTAGGTTGTTTCCATGTTCTAGCTATTGTAAATAGTGCTGCAGTGAGCAATGGGATCAGTTCAGTTCAGTTCAGTTGCTCAGTCATGTCCGACTCTCTGTGACCCCATGAATCGCAGCATGCCAGGCCTCCCTGTCCATCACCAACTCCCGGAGTTCACTCAGACTCACGCCCATCGAGTCAGTGATGCCATCCAGCCATCTCATCCTCTGTCGTCCCCTTCTCCTCCTGCCCCCAATCCCTCCCAGCATCAGAGTCTTTTCCAATGAGTCAACTCTTTGCATGAGGTGGCCAAAGTACTGGAGCTTCAGCTTTAGCATCTTTCCTTCCAGAGAAATCTCAGGGCCGATCTCCTTCAGAATGGACTGGTTGGATCTCCTTGCAGTCCAAGGGACTCTCAAGAGTCTTCTCCAACACCACAGTTCAAAAGCATCAATTCTTCGGCGCTCAGCCTTCTTCACAGTCCAACTCTCACGTCCATACAGACCAACCTTATGGCAGAAAGTGAAGAGGAACTAAAGAGCCTCTTGATAAAAGTGAAAGAGGAGAGTGAAAAAGTTGGCTTAAAGCTCAACATTCAGAAAACAAAGATCATGGCATCCAGTCCCATCACTTCATGGGAAATAGACAGGGAAAAAGTGCAAACAGTGTCAGACTTTGTTTTTCTGGGCTCCAGAATCACTGCAGATGGTGACTGCAGCCACGAAATCAAAAGACGCTTACTCCTTGAAAGGAAAGTTATGACCAACCTAGATGGCATATTCAAAAGCAGAGATATTACTTTGCCGACTAAGATCCGTCTAGTCAAGGCTATGGTTTTTCCAGTAGTCATGTATGGTTGTGAGAGTTGGACTGTGAACAATGGGATACATGTGTATTTTGCAACCTTGGTTTCTTCAGGGTATATGCGTAGGAGTGGGGTTCCTGGGTCATATGGTGGTTTTATGCCTAGTTTTTTTTAAGCAATATCCGTACTGTCTTCCATGGTGGTTGTATCAATTTACATTCCCACCAACGGTGCAAGAGCATTCCCTTTTCTCCACACCCTCTCCAGCATTTATTGTTTGTAGACTTTCTGATGGTGGCCATTCTGACTGGTGTGAGGTGATATCTCATTGTGGTTTTAATTTGCATTTCTCTTAATAATGAGCGATGTTGAGCATCTTTTCATGCATTTGTTAGCCATCTGTACGTCTTCTTTGGAGAAATGTCTGTTGAGGTATTTTTCCCACTCTTTCATTGGGTTGTTTGTTTTCCTAGTATTGAGTTTTGTGAGCTGCTTATATATTTTGGAAATTAACCCTTTGTCAGTTGTTTCATTTGCTGTTTCTCCCATTCCGAAGTTTGTCTTTTCACCTTGCTTATAGTTTCCTTTGCTGTGCAAAATCTTTTATGTTTAATCTGGTCCCAATTGTTTACTTATGTTTTTATATTCCATTTATTTTAAATTGAATTAAAAGTCTTGAATTCCAGGGGAAGCCAAGTGATATAGTTGAGATAGATTAGTTTATAACTGAAAACTGTGACTTGCCTCTGGGATGAATGATTTGTACTAGAAGCCTATTATCACACAAGCAGTTATATTTAGGAAGTTTCTTACTGTTACTCTGGAAATAAAAGAACTTCTGCATCTTTTGATCTGGAAGCAAACACATTTTAGTAAAAACAAAATAATATGAAAGAAACTCCCACAGAAATGAATTTTGAAAGGGTGTAAATAAAATGGTTAATGAAGGTTTTTTCAAACTAGAAACAAAGCTAAGACTTAAGCAGTTTTGAAACGATTTCTGGTTTGGAAAAAAATAAAAGCAGTTCCATGTGGAATTTATTTGTAGAATAGAAAGACTTCAGAGAGATTTCAATGTCTTAATTATATTGTAGGGATGGGGAAGAAAACCCAAAACACTGTTTTCTGATCACATGAGAAAATATTGTATTAGAAAAATAATGTATGTAATTTAATATTCAAATAGCATCATAAAGTGTCATTGCCATATTCAATAAGAAAATAGAAATTCTGAAACTTTCACAGTACAAGTTCTATTTAAGTTCCTCTGACTTTAACTTCCATGTTCTATGGCATTACAACTACTGTCTGAAGAAAGAGATGGCTTGAAATGGATGTTGTTAATTCCTCTAAAATTATTTACTTGGTTGTTGGTGCTAGTAGGCATATATACATTGCAATATGTGGGGGGAAAAGTAAACATAGAGAGATATTTTGTTTGTTAAATCACAAACAAAACAGACACACACAGGGAAGATAAGCTTCCTTCCCCTCAGTCAAACAACACTTAGAAAGAAGTTACATTTTAAAATACAGAACTAGAGCCTAAATGACTGTATAAAATATACACAGCATACTTTTTGGAAGAACACAGGATACAGTAACAGGTCACATTAACCAAGACTTACAGTCTGTGGGGTTGCAAAGAGTTGGCCTACTTAGCAAGTATAACAACAATGTGGAAATTAGCAAACTTCCTGAGAATGTTGGTATAGTAGCCCTCCAACTCAGTCTCCTAGCTTTACATTATGGAGTATTGCTAATACCAATAAAATTTTTATGTTTTAATTAAAAATGAAATGGTAAGGCTTTCCCTAGCACTTCGCCATTTAGGAAGCTCTTTTTAGTAATTCTACAGCTATCTTTTTGATTCTCAGAACAGACTTGGAACCAAGTACTATTATTATTATCCTTCATAAATGAAGAGACTCAGAAGGTTAAAGGTCTTGTGAAAATAAGGAGTTTATTTCTGCTTCTTAGTCAGTGATGGCATTACCTTTGAAAATGGCTTAATTCAAATGAGTTTTATATTGGCTCTTTTTAATGAAGCTGTCAAATTCCTCAGCATGACAAAATTAGCCTCAGAAAGTAGTCCTCATAGTTTTACGAGGCTTTAAATTTCTTAAAACATGTAATTTCGAATGGCTTCTTTAGGAATTTATTTCC
>SJYA01011887.1:0-11507 GCA_006410615.1 Neotragus moschatus
TGCGAGGGGCGGGGCGAGGGGCGGGGCCCTGACCCTGCTCGTGGGGTCCTGGAGGCATGAGGCGTAGGGAGGGGCGTGGGGGCGCTGCTGGGGACACAGGGCTGGGGAAGGGGCCTCAGAGGAGGGCAGTCTTGCTGGGGGCCCGGTGCTGCCCCTTGACGAGGTCTCCTCAGCCTCCTGAGCCCTGGTGTTTGGCCAGCGGGTGTCCATGCACAATGGGCCCGGGGTCGGGGAGACGGTCCCTGGAAGTGCTTTCCCTCTGACTGGGGCACGGACTCCAGCCCCAGAGCCGGCAGGAAAAGATGCCGACCTGCGGGGTGGGGCGGGGCCCTGGGTCCTCGCGCTGAGCAGGCAGCCTCTTTGTCTCCCGGGCTCTCAGTTTTCCTCCGTGTGAAGTGGGGCCAGTACTCGCTTCGTGGGGTTGAGCCATGATTGAACAGGATCACCCCTGTGACCCGGGCACAGCCACCACTGCCCGGGGCTCCGCGGGCTCCGGGCTGGGGCCCGGCTCGCGCATCCGGTTTGCAGGAGCGCATGCGCACGGGGTCTTTTCTCGGCCCTCCACCAGCCCTGCGCCCACGCCGCGTGTGCCAGGGGCTCGGGGAGAGGGCGGCGGCCCCCTTGGCTCCGACGCTCCTGGGCTCCATCGTTTACTGTCTCGTGGCACCCCCAAAACGCCAGCTCGGGGAGTTTGTGGTGGGGCTGCCCGAGAGGGTCCGGGGGCTCNTTCTCGGCCCTCCACCAGCCCTGCGCCCACGCCGCGTGTGCCAGGGGCTCGGGGAGAGGGCGGCGGCCCCCTTGGCTCCGACGCTCCTGGGCTCCATCGTTTACTGTCTCGTGGCACCCCCAAAACGCCAGCTCGGGGAGTTTGTGGTGGGGCTGCCCGAGAGGGTCCGGGGGCTCCCTCGCGCCTCGTGGCGGCAGCGTCTGGCACGTAAAGGGAGGGACTTCCCAGGCACCTGAGTGTGGAGGGCCCGGGTTAGGCAGCTGCAGGAGCTGCTCTGTGCGGGACTTGAGGGTCAGTGCTCCGGAACCGCCCTTCTGTGGAGGGGTCGTGGGCTCAGGGTTCCACGGAAGCCCTGCCTCGAGAGGGTGCGAGCTGCCTCCCCGGTGCCCGGTGGGGGCCGGGGCGGGGCGGGGTGGGGTCCCGGAGCCCTGCGGGTGGACGAGTCCCTGCTCCTGCTCAGTTGGGGGGTGTCCTGGGGGCGAGGGGCGGGCCTGGAGACCGCAGTGACCCTGTGCACGGCCCCCCGCCCCCGCAGGCTGGAACGAGCTGCTCATCGCCTCCTTCTCGCACCGCTCCATCGCCGTGAAGGACGGCATCCTCCTGGCCACCGGGCTGCACGTGCACCGGAACAGCGCCCACAGCGCGGGCGTGGGCGCCATCTTCGACAGGTGGGGCCCCGCGCGGCCTCTGTGCCGTGCACGCAGGTTACACTTGGGGAGACAGCAGAAGAGCCCCAGGACTAAGTCCCGCGTGGCTCAGAGGGTAAACGTCTGCCCGCAGCGCGGGAGACCCAGGTTCGATCCCTGGGTCCGGAAGATCCCCTGGAGAAGGGAATGGCAACTCATTGCAGTATCCTTGCCTGGAGAATCCCATGGACGGAGGAGCCTGGTGGCCTACAGTCCATGGGGTAGCTAAGAGTCGGACACCACTGAGCAACTTCCCTAAGATTAAAATCCCCAGGGCCGCCCGTGTACCCCAGCTCCCACTGCGGTGTCCTTCCCTCCACATCCGCGTGTGGAAAGGAAAGCAGCCCCATCTTTAAAGCAGAGAGACACGGAGGTGCCGTCCCGGGGGGGCCGGTGAGGACTCCTCTGACGTGTCGTGGTTCCGTGAGCCTGCGTGTGGCCCGGCCCCGGGCACACGGCCGTGTCCCAGCACTGCTCTGGGCCTGTCCCCAGCGGGGACGCCGCTCTCTGCTCCCGCCCCTCTCGGCACACACCTAGGCGGCCGGTGCTGGGCGATGGTCAGGCAACTCCGTTCTCAGGCTCCGAAATCACGACCCGTCTGTCTCCACCGGTGGGGTCACTGGGATGCCTGTCCCCGTCCTGGCTGGCTTTGCCTGTGAGCCCAGAGCCCCTGGGCCTTCTGGGGATCAGGGTGTCAGCTCAGCCAGCCAGAGCTGGAGGGGCTGGGGAGGGCCATGGCGGGGGATCCCTGGGGCAGGGGAGCTGCAGCACCGGGTGAGTGGACCCCCGGGGAGGGGAGGCAATGGGTGGGGTCCCAGGTGAGCCCCTGAGTGAAGAGAGTCGCTCAGTCGTGTCTGACTCTGCGACTCTGTGGACTATACAGTCTATGGGATTCTCCAGGCCAGAATGCTGGAGTGGATAGCCTTTCTCTTCTCCAGGGATCTTCCCAGCCCAGGGATTGAACCCAGGTCTCCCGCACTGCAGGTGGATTCTTTTCCAACTGAGCCAACAGGGAAGCCTGAGCCCCTGAGTACAAGAGCCTTACAGTGGGGGGAGGGGGGGCAGCAGAGACCCCTACTGTGGCCCCCTGGGGATAAATGCAAGAGCTGCCACGTGGTACAGCTCAAGAAGGATGGGGGTGCGGCTCCTGACTGCTCACCCCACCCGCCTGCACCAGGCACCCTGGGCAGGCCCTGCTGTAGACAGTATAGGGAGTGTCTTTGCCAAGGACATTTCAGGGCCTTCAACAAACTCGAAGAGGGGGCTGTGAGGTGCTGGGTTTATTGCTTACATGCTTAGTCGCTCAGCCGTGTCCGACTCTGTGCGACCTCATGGACTGTAGCCTGCCAGGCTCCCCTGTCCGTGGGATTCTCCAGGCAAGAACACTGGAGTGGGCTGCCATTCCCTTCTCCAGGGGACCACATTGTTCACAGATGGCTTCTTTAGCAAGCCTGTCCCTCCGAGGGCACGTTTAGAAATGCCTCCCCGGCTGTGTGCCCAGCTGACAGCTCTGGGGGCCCAGGTGCTCCGGAGGTGCCTGGTGATGGGAAGTGGCATGGAGCCCCCTCTGGTACCGAGCCAGGAGCAGGGAATCACGCCTTCCCGCAGATGTAGGGAGCGGCAGGGATGCGAGTCCGGGCCTTGGCCTGGTCTGCAGCCGGGCAGGGATGTGTGCCGGTGGACTTCGCCCCTGACATCCAGGACCTTGGCTCACCCTGCTGTCACGTGGTCCCCCTCTAGTCTCCGGGTTCCTGGAGTAAAATCCCACAATGCTGAGCTCCTGGAGCTGGAGGAGAGGAGCCCCCCTCCCTCCTCGGGGCTGGAGGGGCCCGGCTGGGCACGGGGACTGTCCTACCCTGTCTGAATCGCCCTACCCTTCTCAGTTGCCCTCCAGCCCTGCACCGAGTCCTTCGGGGGTGTTTCTGGGGCCCCGGGAAGGGCACGGTCTCGCTTGGATGTTGATGTTTGCCTGCCCCCTCCCCCGCCACACGCAGGGTGCTCACGGAGCTGGTGTCCAAGATGCGTGACATGCAGATGGACAAGACGGAGCTGGGCTGCCTGCGCGCCATCGTCCTCTTCAACCCCGGTACTGCCTGCCACCCAGGCCTGGTGTCCGCCCCCCAAGGGGCCGAGGCAGCGGGCGCCCCCCCGCAGCCCCACAGCCCACTGATAGGGCTGTGTTGGACCCCTGCCCCTCGGAGGCTCTGAGCCTGCCTGTCTCCCTTGCCATGGGCTCCGCTGCCAGAGATCTGGAGCCCGGCTGGTCTGGGGGTGCTGGGGGAGCACCGGGGCAGGGGTGGGCTCTGAGGGCTTCTTGCAGAAGTGCTGGCAGTGGGAGGGTGAGGCAGCGGCAGGGCTCCCGAGTCCTTGCCCTCCGTCGGCTCCAGAGCTGAGGGTCAGACTGGGGTGAAGATGGGGTACCCTAGTGGACACAGCCTGTTTCCAGGGGCATTTGTCCCCAGGCCTGTGTGTGAACCCATGACCCTGCCGACACAGCCCTGCCCAGCGGGGTCCCCCTTGAAGTCGAGCGTGATTTGGCTGCTCGCACTGCTTTACCTGCTGGGGTCCAGACTTGGGGTTGCCAGGGGCGGAAGGGAGGTGGCCAGAGCTGGCACAGGCCCCGGTGTAGGGGGACCGGGGCCCCAGCTGCAGAGAAGTCTGCATTTCCCGAGGTGCCCAGGACCCCAGGCCACTGTGGCATTGACGCTGGGCACGGTGCCCAGCTGGGATGTCAGATAGCTGGGGCAGGGCTGGTGTGGGGGCCCCTGGCCCAGGGCCCTGAGGCCACCCGAGAGCAGGCCTGTCCCCAGGGCTGTACTGGCTTCAGATGGGCAGCAGGGGGGCTCCAGCCTCTGTCCCCTAAGCCATCAGGGTGGACCATGCCTGTCTGGGGCCTCACTCAGGGTGGGGGCCCAAATCCCAGTGCCCAGAGGGGGCTGCTGTTGGGGGTCAGTGGGGAGAGGCTTTTCGGGTGTCAGTTTGCGGGGTGACCTCGGAAAGGAAGGAGCAGAGAGGGGCTTAGCTTTGCCCACCCAGGGAGCCCTCACTGCCTCAGGGAGGCCTGTGACCGCTACCCAGATGACCCAGGGCGGCCCGTGCGCCTCAGTCCTCATCCCTGGGCCCTGGGGTTTTGGTGGCCCTGGTCCCAGGCATCTCTGTCCACAGGCAGAGCCCCTTCCAGACCAGGCTCCTGCTGCCAGGGTCCCAGGGCTCAGGGTGGCTTCAGACCCCATAGTGTGGGTTTAGCTGTATCAGACAGGAGGAGGTTTGGAGCCTACATTGGCTCAGAGGGGCTGAGACCCAATACACTGAGGCCCCTGGAGGTGACGTGGTTGCCGTGGTAGCCAGGGGTGGTGGAAGCAGGCCTGTCCTACCTTCCTGATGGGGCAGTGGGGTGGCGGGAGGTTAGGGGATGGGCCCAAGGTCGAGTGGCCAGTGCACAGCAGGCAGGGTGCGCGCACGGGGCTGCCGCATCCGGGTGGGGGCTCTGGGTCCCTGCTTCCCGGGGCCGGGCTCTGACCTGCGGCCCCTCCTCCCTTGCAGACTCCAAGGGGCTCTCAAACCCAGCCGAGGTGGAAGCACTTCGGGAGAAGGTCTACGCCTCCCTGGAGGCATACTGCAAGCACAAGTACCCCGAGCAGCCAGGAAGGTGAGCCCTAGCCGGGCCTCTGCCCAGACGTGCCTCCGGGGCTGGGGCAGGCCCGCCCCAGCCCTTCAGCCGCTCCTCTGGGCCAGAAGGCAGCTGCCCCCACCCCACCCAGGGCAGCAGGGGGCCCAGGCACTCTTCCGCCCCAGCAGGCGTATGCTCACCGTTCCCTGCAGCCCCACCAGATAGGGGCCCTGTGCTGGCGCACAGTAGGTGCGCGTGGCGCGTAGACCAAGGTGGCGCGCTCCTCTGCCTGCAGAGGAGACCACTCGAGGCAGGGCCCTGGTGTGCTCGCCCTGGCGGGGACTAAAGCCCGCACACAGTAGGTGCTTTACAGATGTGTGTGCAGCAGATGGCGTGTTCCAAGCACAGAGTCTGCCTGCCTCTCTCCCTGCCGACCATGGGCCCGGGAGGGCTGGCCTTGTCTCCTTGCCGGGTCCCCCGAGCCCGGCGCGCAGTGGGTTTCTGGGAGAAGGTGCCTGCAGACTGGCTGTCCAGGTTCCTGCCTCCTCTCTTCCTGGACCGGCCTCTGTCTGCCGGGAGGGGGTGGGGCCCCAGGGCCCCAGGCCTGGCTCTGCCCTCACCCGGCCCACCAGCCAGCACACACACGGTTAAGTGTCCGACCAGCCTCATCTGGTTTAAAGTGAAACTTCTCGGAGGAGGGGTGACAGGCCTGCCTGTTTTTCCTGGCTCCCTGCCCCGGCCCATCTCGCCAGCTCAGCAGAAAACAGCGCGTTCCCTGGCCTTGCTCCAGCCTCCGAGCTGCGTTTTTGCCTTTAAAACGTGGGTTGTGTTGCAGCCAAGCCCGGGGCTTTCCCCTTGAAATAAGACATTGTTAATAACTCGTGAGGTCCCAGGGTCCCCGGAGGGTCGTGTGGAGAAGGCCTAGAAGCACTCGGGGTGGGGACTGGGGTCTGGGGTGGGGTGGATGTGGACGTCCGGGGTGGGGCACTGGGCCCTGGCCCCACACAGCAGCTGTCCTTGGCATAGAGCGCAGGAGCCTGGCGTCCCTTCTCCAGGCGCCCCCCAAAGTCTCCCCTGCCCCTCTGCTGCCCACTGTCCTCGCCAGAGACTCTGCAGTGGGGCAGGCGCAGCCCAAGGAGCCCCTCCCCCCCGCACCCGCCCTGTTCCATGTCGGGCTGCTGGCTGCAGCTCTTTCTGGGCTAGGTGGGTGCTGGCGTGAGCCCCCCTGGAGGCTTCTTGGAGCTCAGATCTGCCCCCCAGCTCAGGAGCGGCTTCATCCCGAGCCGGGGGTGGGGGGGAGCCCGGGGGGCCCGGCAGCCAGGGGCTTTGCTGGTGCTCACATCTGCTGTCAGAGCCCTTCTTCCCGTGTAAAATTCTGCTGTGACTCCTGCTGCTCGTGGAGAAAGCCTGCTGAGCCTTTTAGCGTCCCCCATGAAGCCCTGATCAGCCCGCCCCAGCCGGGCCACCTGCCCTTCAGCCTGAATCTCTGCCGGGGGTGGGGGGGGGTGGGGTGGGGTGGGGGCGTGTCCTCTTGGGGTCTTCTGCCCCTGGGCCCTGGCTCCCCCTGCGTCCATCCTCTGCCTAGAGATCCCTCCCCGTTCAAGGCCCCCGGCTCAGGCAGATCCCCTGCCCTGGCGGCCTCGGGGGCTGGGGCGGTGAGACGGGGTCAGGCCACGGGGCTGGGGGAGGGCGGCGGGCGCTCACGCGGCTCCGTCCGCAGGTTCGCCAAGCTGCTGCTGCGCCTGCCCGCCCTGCGCTCCATCGGCCTCAAGTGCCTGGAGCACCTCTTCTTCTTCAAACTCATCGGGGACACGCCCATCGACACCTTCCTCATGGAGATGCTGGAGGCCCCGCACCAGATGACTTAGGCCTGCGGTCCCGCCCCGCCCCGCCCTTCCCGGCGCCTGGACTGGGGGCGTGGCCCGCCGCTGCTGAGCCTGTGCTGCCGGCGCCCTCCTCTTTTTCCACACGACTCGTCTGGACGGCAGCGGGCATCCCGGGGCGGCCGCCGGAGAGGCAGGAGCCGGTGTGAGCCCCAGGGTTGGGGGGAGCCCGGACGGGCTCGCGGGGTACACGCCGCTGCCCCTGGAGCCGCCGCGTCCAGAGGGTGGCTGGGCCCCGTCACGCTCTGGTTGCTGGGTTTGGAAATCTCCCGTGGGAGGCCCTCTTTCTGCAAGGACCCCTCTGCCCCCTGTGTCGGCTGGCGCCCTGCCCGCCCGGCTTCACCCGCGATTGGGAGGAGGGGACAGGTGGGGGGGCTGCCAAAGACCCCCACCCGCCTCCCAGGAGGGCGGGAGGGGCTCTGGTCCCCCAGAGTGAAGTGTGAGCAACCCCTTTTTCCAAAGATGACTTTCAACCTGCTCCCCAAGCCGGTCAGATTGGGAGCCACCCTCTGTGCTGGGTTTGGGGGTCGCCTAAGGCTGCAGGGGTGCCCGTGCACCCCCTCCCACCTGCGTGCTCTCTCTGCGTTGTCCTGGTTTCAGCTCCTGGTCCCACGTGGTCCTGTCCAGGTCGCCCCCAAACCTTCCAGCTTGTGCAGAGGGCTGAGGCCGGCCCCCAATCCTGCAGGGCGCGCCCGATCTCTAGTGGACTGGAGGTCTGCTGCCCACGCAGGAGGCCCCCGGGGATGGGAGGGGAGGAGGGTCCTCGGTCGGCTGCGCACGCCCAGGGAGGCCAGCAGGGCCCAGAGCTGGAGGGGCCTATGGGCTCGCCGCTGCCGGGGGCGGACAGCTGGCCGGGGCCTGCAGCGCTCTGGGCAGCATTGCTTGGCTGGCTGTGTCTCACGGGCCCCTGGGCTCTGGGGTGGGGGGTGGCCGAGCACCAGCACCTGGGGTCGGTGGGGCTCCCGGAGACAGGCTGTTGTCCTGTGTCTGTCCACACCCGCTCTGGCCTGGGGCCCGGCTGGTGCGGCACCCGGCGTCCTGGGCCGGTCTCTCAGGGTGAAGGCCGCTAGACCGCCGCACGCTCCCTCTGGTCCGTTTTTCCATCTCACACCCCGAAACCCAGCGTTTGTTGGCTGGGGGGAGGGAACTGCCAGCAGCCCCGGAGCAGGAGTGGGGGTCAGTGTTGTGGATGCTTCCCCAAGCCTGTCTACCCCGGGGGGTGCAGGGTGCCCCTGAGGCTGGGTGAGGACAGGCCAGCCTCCTGGCCTCTGTGGGGAAGAGGGTGTCCGTTTTTTGCCCTCCAGGGGCCAGCCCAGGCTGAGCGTGAGGCATCTGGGCCGACTTGTGTGGAGGACACCACAGACATCTTGCTCTGGGGCCCCCCGTTCCCACCCCCAGGAGACGCGTCCCCAGCCACCCGAGCACCCGCCCCACCCGCTCTGTGCGGCAGAGTTGGGGCGAGCCGAGGCCTGCCCACGCCCCCGGAAGTCTCGGCCGCCTTGGGGCGTGGTGGTGTCAGCAGAGTGATGCAGGCACCCCGGTGGTCCTCCCCCTGGGGTCCCCCCGGTGGCGGGTTTGTACGACTGTCCCCAACCCTGCACCCAGTGCCTTCTGCAGCTGGACACACCCCGTCCATGCCCTGCCCACCCCGCTGCCCTGGACCACTCTGGAGCCCAGGAGGGGGCCTCAGGGCCCCCAGCCGCCCCGCCCCAAGCCCGAAGCCCGGCACCCCCTGCCCCGGCCTCCTGCCTGCCCCCAGCAGCGGCCCCCGGTGTCCTGGGGCCAAGTCCCCCGCACTGTCGTCATGGCGTTCTCACTGTGTTTGAAAAGGTGACGGTGGGGAAATGGCACGGTATTCAGTAGATAGACGTTTCTTTACCCAGACCTTCAGTAGACCAATCTGGCTCAGTTAAGGTGATTTTTTTGGTAATTGTTATCTTGGTGGGACAGTCTTTAATTTTCTAAAGATAGCACTAACGTCAGCTCGATGGGCATCCCGTGCCGTCCGCACTTGCTGGATGCTTCCGGCACGCACCCCCCAGCGTCACCTCCCCGTCAGGCGGGGCTCCCGCGGCCGAGAAGCGAAGACGACTACGTCTCAGGTTCGGAAGGTGTCGGCCAGGCCAGCCTCTGGCTTGTCCCCCACTGGGCGTTTCCTTGGAAGCTGGCCCACCCGGGACGTCTGTGCAAAGGGCACCCCCGTCAGCCGGTGGCCCTCACCCCCCCGGGGGGAAGACGGCCCCCCGCCCTGGGCGTCCCACGAGGGTTTGGGCTGGCAGACCCCCTGGGGCAAGTGCTGGAGACCAGGACGCTGCGCTCCCTGCTCCGCGGAGGCCCTGCTTGGGCCCAGCCGGAACGTCCGGCCGGAGGGTGACGGGCTGACGTTGCTCCCGCCCTGGAATTTGGTCCCTGCCCACCAGGTGTGTGTGGGCAACACCCGTGCTGTAGAGAGCCCGCGTGCACAGACCTGCTCGCCGTCCGCAGACACAGACCAGTTACCAGCATTTTCTGTTTATTTTTAATCAAGACTCCCCCCGACCCCATTTTCCTATAAATTTGCTTGTCGTAAGCAAGTACGTAAGGGCCCCTGCTTTGGTGAAGTCCGGGTTCGAGTGGACACCTAGAGGGATGCATCTATTTTAAGATGCTTTGGAGCAGACAGCTTTAGCCGTCGCCAGTCCCTAGCCATGCCTTAGCCGGGACGTGTGGCTCACAGAGAGGACAACACACAGAGAGGAGCCGTCTAAAGCATCGGGAAAGGTAGAAAAAAAGTCTATTTTTGTACAAATGTAATTTTATCCCTCACGTATAACTTGGAGGGCGCGGCGGGGTGGGGGGCTTTTGTTTCTGCTTTTAGAGGTGAAGGCGCTCGGAGTCGACGTTGGGACACCGGACGGGCGCGCGGGCCTGCTGCGGGCGGGAAGGGGGGCCTGGAACTCTGGAGGGTTTTCCTCCCCTTCCGAGTAACGTTCACGCCTCGCTCTGCGCTCTCCCCATGGCCAGCTGGCCTTCCCGGGACTGACTGTGAAATTACCTCCCCCCACGTGACTGTTCTCGAAAACATCGCGGCCGCAGGTGCCGGGCGAACAATGGTGTCAGAATTNAACGTTCACGCCTCGCTCTGCGCTCTCCCCATGGCCAGCTGGCCTTCCCGGGACTGACTGTGAAATTACCTCCCCCCACGTGACTGTTCTCGAAAACATCGCGGCCGCAGGTGCCGGGCGAACAATGGTGTCAGAATTGTGGAAAAGAGACTCGGAGCAAAACGTGAGAGGAGAAACAAAACATGAGCGTTTGAAACACCCCTCAGCTTGCTTTTGTTCGGGGGGCTTTCCTGTCGGGCTGGAGGCTGGCCGCGCGGGGGCTTCTGGCTGCCCTGGAGGGGGAGGGCCTGCCGCCCTCACCCTGCCCCCAGGGCTGCAGCAGGCGTCCCAGCTGCCCTCCACCCGAGGTGGTGGCCGGTCCCCGGCAGTGAGACCCTGACTTGGGGCTCCTGGGCCCTTCCCCCTCCCGGGTCTGCTCTGCATTGGGCTCTTGGGTGCCCGGGCCCCGTCCAGAAGCCCCCAAGGGGGGCGCCCTCAGCCCTCTCGGCGCTGGGCTTGGGGCGAGCTCGGCCCTTGCGCACACGTCAGCCCAGACGGGCGGGAGGTTCTCATGGCCCCGGGATGACCTCCGAGCGGTGGTGGCGCCCACCTGCTCCTACTTCTCTCCACGCCCTCTGGGGGCTGGACGGGCCCGGCTGTGGCGTGCCTGCGGTGCCCAAACCCTCTCCTGCATCTCTGTCGAGCCGCACCATCTGGGCACCTGGGGCATCCTGGGGCTGGAAGCCCGGTGGCACCAGACACTTCGTACCGAGGGCCGAGATGGCTCCCAGGGGAGGGCGTGAACCTGACAAGCCCTGAGGCCCGAGAGCCAAGACCCCGCAGGGGACTCGCTGTACGTGGACGCACGGCACGCCTGGGGATTTTCATGTTTACATACATACAGACGTGCCCCTGCATGTGTGACGCACGGCCTCGCCAGAGCTCAGCTGTCCTGGCCCTGGCTGGCTGCAGGCGGTGCCCGGGGTGCTGATGCCTGGCCCCCACGGCCCGCTGCCCGCAACAGCCTCCCGGGAGTCAGGCGTGGCCTTGCCCACCAAGCTCAGCCTGTACCTCCTGGAAATGTGGGCACAAGAGACAGACCCCCATGAGCCTCTGCGACCAGCCCATTCTGGCTTCCTGTCATAAAAATTCAAACATAACCACTGTAGGGACCCCTTCCTGGTCTAGGAAGTGTAGTCAGCCCCGGGGGCCTGGAGAACTGGAGAGTCGCCTTGCCAGTGAGGGACGCTGGTCCAGGGGCTCCTTGGCCGTTGACCTGGCCCAGCTCTGGACACGGTCTCCACGGGCAGACCCTGCAGGGCTGTCTGGCAGGTGTAAGTGGACCCCGAGGAAGGCTGCCTCGGATGGCTGCAGGGCCTGAGGGGCCGCTGGAGTGTCTAGGGAAGACCAGGGCAGAGCTGTGGCTGAGACGACCTCCCCCAGCTGAGGGTCCCCCGCACATTGTCCAGGATGCTGGCCCGAGGGAGCACCCCTGGCTGCAGTGCTGGCCCTGGGAGA
>SJYA01011888.1:0-12137 GCA_006410615.1 Neotragus moschatus
ACACAGAGGTGAAATGAAGGTTTCCTTCCTTGCTACCTGTGAACACACACATTCTATTGTTTGATGTGGGTGTGACTCACAAAACTGGCTCCACACTCTTGCTGCTGTTGTTCAGCTGCTAAGTCCTGTCTGACTCTTCACAACCCCATAGACTGCAGCATGCCAGGCTTCCCTGTCCTTCACTATCTTCCAGAATTTGCTCAGATTCACGTCCATTGAGTCGGTGATGCTATCTGATCTTCTTCTCCTCTGCCACCCGCTTCTTCTTTTGCCTTCAATCTTTCCCAGCATCGGGGTTTTTCCCGATGAGTCAGTGGGTAAAGAATCCACCTGCAATGCAGGAGACACAGGAGACGTGGGTTTGACCCCAGAGCTGGGAAGATCCCCTGGAGAAGAGAATGGCAACCCACTCCAGCATTCTTGCCTGGAGAACCCCACAGCAGAAGAGCCTGGTGGGCTACAGTCCAGGGAGTCGCAAAGCAACCAAGCACACACGGCTCCACCCTCCAAGAATGTGGGTTACAGGACCAGTGATTTCTGCAGTATAGAGCTGCCAGGGCTGCAGCAGGAAACGGCAGTGAAAGCAGTGTTCTCAGAGGGAACACGCACCCGGGTGCAAGCTCAGGCAGTAAGGCAAGAAGCAGATGTGGAGGTAACCTGGGACTGGGCGGCTAAGGCAGAGGCTGGAGAGAGTCAAAACTACAGATACTGTGTCCGAATATACTGACAGAAAAAAACTACACTTATAAATCACCTTGTATTTTTATTACATTTTAAAATCTTAGGAAGAGCTTAAGAATAAGAGTTTCAAAAAATTACATGAAAATTTAGTGAAATGGACCTGGCTAAGCAGAAGCAGTGGATGGAAAATACCCTATGAAACTTTTCATGAGAAAGCAGAAGACGCCAGCTTCATCACGGAGACAACAGGAAAACAGAACAGGCACTGTAACAGCAGGAGGGGAGAAAAGGACCCTCACCCTGAGAAGGGCTGTGAAAGTGCTCGCTTGTTACATGGGGTACTAAAGATCTGATGAGGAGATTCCTTTCTAGCAGACAGACCTTCAAAACTAAAGGAGGACTGGTGTGACCCCGAGCATTGACACCTCTGGGTCCACACAAGGTGAGGCTTCCCAACGGTACTGCCAGGCTTCCCCACTCCCAGCCCTTGAGCAGCCCCCCAGGCCCCTTTTGTGGACACACGCAGCTACTCAAGTCCTCCCCACCCTTCAAGGCCAAGCTTGTCTCCTGGGTCCCTGGTACACCATTTCTCCCAAGGTGAGGAACAGGCTCCTGGGGGGCACGGACCAGCCCTCTACCTTGACCCCAGCCCAGGATGGCAGTGGGGAAGCGCCAAGCAAGACCTGAGTCACTCAGAAGAAGGCCTGGCCCTGCAGACAGTCTCCCGCTGACCCCGGGCCTGAAGACTGCCCTCACACATGCTGGACACTGACTTGAGACCTCCTTCCACTGGCTTGCAGGCATTTTCTAAAAGGCGCCCTCTCAAGCCATTTTTCCATCCCCTCAAAAGGAGTCACAGAAGCCAGGCTTCAGGGGCAGCATCTCCGCCTCTGCCAACATTAATTACCAGATCCCACTCTGGTCAGCCTTGTTCCGAGGCCCTCCATGGTGACCTGTAAACTCTTACTGAACCACAGACCACCCCTCACTGGCCACACAGAGCCAAAGCCGAGTATGCTCACATGAGAAACTGTGATACTAGGAGGCAGGGCTGTTCTAATTTATTCTCTCCAGGCTGCCGGCTGCCTAGCTGCCTCCCAGGGTGGCCACCTCCTCCAGGAAGCCTCTCTGGTGTCCTCAGCTGCAGCTCCTCCCCAGGGCCTTCCTCACTCACAGCTCCATCCTGAAAAGGGTTTTCTCACACACCTACTATCAGAGGACCTCACAGTTTTTACCACTCCTTCAGCTAACAACTAACTCAAAATTATGCCAAGGCACAGCTCAAGTCTGCCCTCCTCTAACTGCTGTTTGCCTGGCTCTGCTGGCACACTGATGGATCAGGGGTCCCCAGGAACCCTGTGCCCTGTCTCTATATGGTCTGGACTCGGAGACACACNTCCTTCAGCTAACAACTAACTCAAAATTATGCCAAGGCACAGCTCAAGTCTGCCCTCCTCTAACTGCTGTTTGCCTGGCTCTGCTGGCACACTGATGGATCAGGGGTCCCCAGGAACCCTGTGCCCTGTCTCTATATGGTCTGGACTCGGAGACACACTCACGTAAAGCATTCAGTATCCTCCTAACAGCATCTTTGTACCTCTTTCCAGTCTGGACATCAAGGTCCGGATGGAGAAGGCAGGAATAAGCGGTCCTAAGGAGAGGACCTCCTGCCGCTCCTACCACTGGGCCACTTTGCCAGACACACCATCCACTGGCCGCCCTGTCGTTACCACACACTGCTCCCTGGCCCAGCAATTCCTTCTCTTCTTCCTTTCCCGCCTCGAACTTACTAGGCAAACCTGCCACTGACATTCTTCCTGTCACACCTGCTGTCCTTCACAAGACTTTGCAGTTGATACATCCTGGAATCCAGAGTTTCTTCTCTCTTCCCTGTATCCACCCATCAGGCCTTAAGTTACACTGTCTTTCTAGAATCGTTTTCTTCCTAGTTGAGTTTTGGGATTTACCCCCCTATCCATCTTTTCTGGACTGGAGAACAGCACAGCATCTTTGGAGCAGGGGCTAGCTGGGGATCATAACATGCATGGCCCACGGTGCCCGCATCGGATCCAGAGGTCGGGGGGGTCACAGGTCTGTGCTCTGTGGGGTCTGGGCAAGGCTGGCTCACACACGGTCCCAAGTTCCTCACAGGACATCACTGTCATGGGAATGCACATTCTAGGCTCCAAATAACCGATCCTCAAATTACTGTCTGGAAAAGACGCTTTTGTACTCAGGAAACTGCTTGCCTTCTGATGATGTGTTCAATTAAAATATTACTACACTTACAAACACTGTTATTTTTTTTCCTCAAAATTTTTATTTTTACTAAACCTCATATTTAAGGAAACAGTGATGTACATCTATGAACATGAGCGCTCAAGGGATTGATACCACAAAACACGTGGCAACACCGAAACATCCAGGGTTAGGCGAGAGCCCTCTCAGGGGTGTCAGTCCTGTGGCAGACCAGGGCCCTCTGACACACACCCCAGGGCAGCCTCATCATCTCCATCAGCAGACGCAATACAGGAGGGGACAGGCCCTGCTGGCGCAGCCCTGCCCGCCAGGGGGTGGCAGGTGACGTCTGGACTCTGCTCTGGCAGCAGCCACACAGCAAATCTTCACTCAGTTCTCCCCGGGAAGGACAGCTTAAACAAACTGAAGGGCTGCCTGTGTGCAACGGCGAGCCTCTTCTGGGAAAGCAGCCAAGAAGGGAAATAGAATGAATTTTAAATCAAAGGACAAAGCTCTCCAATTTATTTTAACCTCTCAGTTAGTTGATCTCAGATTGAATGTAATTTTCCTATGCTTAAAAGGAAAAAATTCCTCATATTCTTCCTCTAGAAGGTCATAATGTTGCGCCAAGAAAGAGAAGACCAGGGCAAGCCCAGAATTACAAACAAATGTGTCCATTTAAATGATAAAGATATGTAAATAATACTATTATTTGTCTTTATTATTTGTGTGACAGGCTTTTCCACCTTTGAGACACTGTCTTCTGAAATAAGGGATCCTATACAATTCATGTTTAAGGATGAAAAAATAGAAAGTTCAAAGAGTGATTAAAAGCTAGAAGACAATATAAGAAAAAAAATCAGATGCTATAGGGTAAATACTCTAAATTTATTTACAATTCTTTGTACTGCCAAAATAACTAAAACCCACTGGGAAACACTATCATTTGCATTACGAGGTCTATACCTGGCTTGAAATCAAGGAATCTTTCATATACATATTTCTTTGCCAAACTGTAAACAGAAACTCCTCCTTCTCCCTCTGAGTAATAGTGTCTAAACACAATAAATTTAGTTCGTTGCATATGGTTTTTCATCCTGAATATTAGTAAATGCATCAAAGAGAACCTCTTACTCAGAATTGGGGCTGATACTTGAAAGACAGGAGGAGAGAAAGAAGGGCTCACCAGCCAGCACCCACAGGACGGCAGCTCTGCACAGACCCTGCCCAGCACACAAGAGCCTGCAAAGCACGTGCCGTCACTACCGTTTGTTTGTTGTTTAGTAGCTCAGTCATGTCCAACTCTTTGGAATCCCACGAGCTGCAGACTGCCAGGCTCCTCTGTCCATGGGGGTTTCCAGGCAAGATTATTGGAGCGGTTGCCATTTTCTCCTCCAGGGGATCTTCTTAATCCAGGGACTGAACTCTGTCTCCTGCAAGCCTCCTGCACCGCAGGCATAATCTTTACCCCTGGGCCACCAGGGACACTACCACAGTTTCCCCTGTGCTAACAGGGCAACTGAGATGTGGAAGCTAAACTATAAAATGGAACCAAAACTCCCATTGTGGCTGACAACTCACTTTGAAATGGGTGGAATTCTAACTAAGCACCAAAAAGCATCCCTGCAGGGCAGGTCCCGTTCCTTCCTTCCAGAGGGCACCAGCCTCCCCCACCCCATCCTGGCACACTGGAGTCTGACTGGAGCCTCTCCTGAAGGCTGACATCATGTGTTGAAGTCAGAAGGCACCAGGGACGTGGATATGAAGAGAGCTCTTCGTTAAACCCCCAACATGCAGCCAGCCGGAGCTGCCAGCCTGCACTTCCTTCTACAACACCACTGCTTCCCTGCAACTTCCAGTCTCTGGAGTCTCAAATAAAAAGAAAAAAAATTAGCCTCAGTCTCTTCTCTGTGGCACCTTTTCAAATATTTGGGCATCATGATCCCATTTTGCTCTTCTCACCCCTTTGTAAAAACATCCATTTAAGTGCTCTTCATCACATGTTGTTTCCAGCCTCCTCCCCATCTGAGTCACCATCATCTGGACCTACCTGAATTTATAAGCATCTCTGAACACCCTGTGCCCAGAACAGAATGAAATATTTGAGGGGTGGGCGACAGCACAGAGGACACTGGGCGCTGTTGGAATGGTTTGGGCCGTTACGTTTCTAACACAGCTCAGAGTCATGTTGCTTTAAGAGCTCCACCCCTATTCTGGCTACTGACCTGACCTAAGTCCTTTGTTTTGCTTTCTTACTCATTGGAAGGGGGAGACAACAGAAGATTTGTTTTTAATGTTGGCTAGGGGCCAAGGGATAGGCACCCTCTAGAGAACAACTTGGCCGTTAATGTTTTTTAAAAAAATCCTTAAACGCATGTGTTGCTACTGATCCTGCAATTTCACTTTAGGGAATTCAAGAAAATAATTAGGGACACACAGATTTATAAGACTTACATGTAAAGATACTGGCTGGAAACCTTGTGTGTCCTATAATATAGGAAAAACTCAATAAGCTTATAGTAATGGATGCACGTTGTCATTTAAAATGCAGGAGTTATTTAAGGACGTGAGAAGGTATTTATGACATATCACCTTAGTAAGAAATAGGCAGAAATAGTGTAGTACCGTATCTGTAATAATCTGGATGTAAGCAGATGGTAGGGGCTGCCTGTCACCCGTCCTGAGCTATTTCAGGAGGAAGGTGGAGGAGGGGGCCCCTCTCGGAGACCTGGCGAGAACCTCAAGGTGCTATTGCTGGGAAAGAGGGGTATGTGTGGGCAGACTGCCCAGTTAACCCCCAAGATCTCGGGCAGTGTTATCCACCTAGTAGGTGACTTGGAACGTGGCACAATGGGGATGTGTGGACAGAGGGGCCCAAAGGCCCAGGAGATAGTGTCGGACTCAGAGATTGAGGTGCCTGGGCTCAGGCCTCCGTGCTGGGCTTGGCGAACCTGGAAGGCTGCAGAGACAGCTCACCGCAGCCACGGGGGTGAGTGCACCCAGCTGTCCGCCCAGTGCGAGACTGGGGACCGTGCAGCGGGAGAGCCGCAGTCATTAAGAGGTGCTGGAATTACATGTGAATACACTGCTCTTATTTCTGCTTCTCTGAATTTCTTAAATTTTCTAAAAGCAAACATCATTGTCGTTTAGTTGCTAAGTCATGTCCAACTAACTCTGTGACCCCATGCTCCTGGCAGCCTGTCAGGCTCCTCTGTCCATGGAGTTTTCCAGACAAGAATATTGGAGCGGGGTGGCATTTCCACCTCCAGGGAATCTTCCTGACCCAGAGATTGAACTCGCATCTCCTGCATTACAGGGAGATTATTTACCATTGAGCCACTGAGGTTATTTGCTTTCAAAATGTTTCTCTAGGGATACTCAGAGCTACTTCCTTTCCTGACGAGGACATGGGGCAGACCCTGGGGCCTCAGGCCTGGGTCGCAGGAGGCGCGTGGTGTTAGCTGTCCCCTGGCTGTGGCACGTGCTACCAGAGGACGTGGCTCACGGCGTCCAGGTGCAGAGGTGCAGTGGAGGAGTGTCCAACCTTGAGAAGGAGGGAGACGCTGACACACGCTATCTGCCACAGGGATGATGCAGCAAGGGAAACAAGCCTGTCACAGCAGAAAAAATACCACGTGCCTCCACGTACGAGGTGCCTGGAAGAGAGGGGTGGGTGCCAGGGGCTGGAGAGGGGATGGGGAGTCAGTGTTTAATGGGGTCAGAGGCTCCGTTTGAGAAGACGAGAAAGCTCTGGAAGTGGATGGAAGTGACTGTGGCAGACAAACTGAATGTACTTAATTGCCACTGACCTCTGTACTTCAAAATGGTTAAAATGGTAAATTTTATGTTATATATATTTTAACATGATTTTTTTTTTTAAAAAAAAAAGCACAATGCTGGAACCCATGAAATCCCTCAGGAGGGGGAGAGGTCAGGGGAGCAGCAGTCCTCCTGATCCTGAAACATAGCACTGTAAAAGCTGTTTGAGAAAATGTACACAGGACATTCCGGCCAATTCTATTCATGGTCATCTAACCAATCTGAAAAATCCCAGTTCAAGTCGAGTTTATCATATGTGCAAATACATACACAGTTGGTTCACCTGGCTGCTCTTCCCTGGGAGGCAAAACTGCTAAACATTGTGAGCATCAGTGGCAACTCATACCCAGGATTTAAGACGTGCTGCACACTTCGCCGCCGTCTACGGGGTCGCAAAAAGTCGGACATGACTGAAGTGACTTAGCGGCAGCAGCAGCACACTTCACCATTCCCATTCCATTCATCTTTACATGAACATAATTTCTGCTTTTTGACCTCAAGTATCTCTGGTGATGAACCAGAGGGGTGGGGTGAAGATCCAGCAAAGGATGGGAATGGATACCATTCCCATACCCTAGATACCCTAAGACCTAACCTTTTTCCTTTCCTCACTCTCTCCATACCCACTCTCCAAGGTTTACCCCCTCACACGAGGTTTCCAATGAACACAAGAGTAACACTGAGGTCTTGTAAAAGCAAGAAGAAAATCTCCTNGGACCTCCTAGATACCCTAAGACCTAAACTTTTTCCTTTCCTCACTCTCTCCATACCCACTCTCCAAGGTTCACCCCCTCTCACGAGGTTCCCAATGAACACAAGAGTAACACTGAGGTATTGTAAAAGCAAGAAGAAAATCTGCTCTCAGAGGGCACATGTTCTAAGGATGGGAGCTCCTGGGCAAGACCCTCCACCAACAGCCATCCTCAAAGNTGGATACCATTCCCATACCCTAGATACCCTAAGACCTAACCTTTTTCCTTTCCTCACTCTCTCCATACCCACTCTCCAAGGTTTACCCCCTCACACGAGGTTTCCAATGAACACAAGAGTAACACTGAGGTCTTGTAAAAGCAAGAAGAAAATCTCCTCTCAGAGGGCACATGTTCTAAGGATGGGAGCTCCTGGGCAAGACCCTCCACCAACAGCCATCCTCAAAGCCAGATGCTGGCCCTTCAAATGCAACTGGCCTATTGCTTCTGTGTCACCTGCTACCTGCCAACCAGGCTCATCAATCAGATCAGAGATGCCAAGGAGACAAGAGAAGGAGATACAGGAGGGAGAATTACAAAGAGAAACTGATTTTTCAAACCCCAAAGCTTTTTCTGCACCCAGGGAAAAAAGATAAAACTTATCTCCATTAGATAGATTTTCGAAAAACAAAAAACTGATGAATAAATACTCTGTTTGAAACACTCTGAAAATCAGTATTTGAAAAAAAGAAATTCAGTGCTTCCCGCTGGAAAACATGATGATGAAGCAGAAACAATGGTCACAGACTCTAAGGACAAAAGTCCCCCATCCTGGACCTGAAATGCTTTTGCTTACAGAGTGTGTGGTTAAAGAACACTGGAGGCCGTTGTTTCGGGGCATCACTGCTATCTTACATCTGACTCCCGCATCTCTCAGTGGGTCAGGCTGAGTCACCAGGCTGTGTGCCACCTCCTTCCTCCCAACTGGCAGACATCCAACACCTAGACCACAGGAAGCCACGGCATTCCCAAACAACCTGCTCACAGAGTGCCAAGTGCTATGACCGGTGGCTCCTTGCAGACCACAGAATTCTGTCCATGCCCATCATTCTTGGAGAAAATATACTTCTTAACCATAACAAAATAGTTTCTAAAGGAAACAATCACGCATATGATGGATGAGTAAGAAAAAATGTTTGAAACAAGAAAAGAAGATAAAGTCCTTTAAAGGCAAAATAAAAGGATTTGGTGCATTCATCAAAAGTTATTAGTAATATATCAAAAAAGAGGAAAATCAGTACTTTTCTATCTCTTTAAAGATAAAGAAACCAACTGTATAACAGTTAAGAACATGAGAGCCCGGGTCAGTGCCACACCGATTTTAACTACTGCGTCTGACTGTAGCAAATAGTTACATGTAGGACATGTCCTGAAGACAGCTTCTCCCTTTCTCTCCAGTATGTCTTAAAGTCCAAGAGAACACTTGGTTTTGTTAAGGTAAGACAGCCCACCGGAAATCTCTCATTAATCCACANGTCCCCCATCCTGGACCTGAAATGCTTTTGCTTACAGAGTGTGTGGTTAAAGAACACTGGAGGCCGTTGCTTCGGGGCATCACTGCTGTCTTACATCTGACTCGCGCATCTCTCAGTGGGTCAGGCTGAGTCACCAGGCTGTGTGCCACCTCCTTCCTCCCAACTTGCAGACATCCAACACCTAGACCACAGGAAGCCATGGCATTCCCAAACAGCCTGCTCACAGAGTGCCAAGTGCTGTGACTGGTGGCTCCTTGCAGACCACAGAATTCTGTCCATGCCCATCATTCTTGGAGAAAATATACTTCTTAACCATAACAAAATAGTTTCTAAAGGAAACTATCACGCATATGATGGATGAGTAAGAAAAAATGTTTGAAACAAGAAAAGAAGATAAAGTCCTTTAAAGGCAAAATAAAAGGATTTGGTACCTTCATCAAAAGTTATTAGTAATATATCAAAAAAGAGGAAAATCAGTACTTTTCTATCTCTTTAAAGATAAAGAAACCAACTGTATAACAGTTAAGAACATGAGAGCCCGGGTCAGTGCCACACCGATTTTAACTACTGCGTCTGACTGTAGCAAATAGTTACATGTAGGACATGTCCTGAAGACAGCTTCTCCCTTTCTCTCCAGTATGTCTTAAAGTCCAAGAGAACACTTGGTTTTGTTAAGGTAAGACAGCCCACCGGAAATCTCTCATTAATCCACACAGCAGAAGTACATCCTATTATTATAGTAAAGAAACACTTATTAGCTAACTGTTCCATTCAGATGCTCCCCACCACACAGGTAATGCCTGTCTCACATAGGAAGGAGCTGTGGTTTGGGGCTTCCGAGTCAGTGGGGAGAGAGGGGCAGATCTCACGCATATGTCTAACGCACACACACACTCCCAAGCTGGGTGCAGCTGGAACCTGTACCGGGTATTGCACAGGCCTGGACTCCCTGGACTGACAGTGTTCCAGAAAGAAATAGTAACCATCAAACTCTCTGTCACCATTAAACAAAATTTCATGCACTAACTTCCTGTTTTCAGGAGCTTGTAAGTTATTACTCCAACCCAACAGATAAACAAGCTGAAAAGCCAACAAGTCCTCTCAGATTGCTCAGAGAAGTGAGGTTACAGGCCAAACTGCTGCTCCCCAAACTGGGGAGACCAGCTGGTGAATACAGAGAATCACAGCTTCCCAGAGCAGCAGCCTGTGGGAGGCAGAGCCTGAGGAGGAAACCTGAGCTGCAGGAGGCTCGCTGTGGATGAGCCTGAGTGCTAATGCTAAGGTCAGGGCCGCCACACTTCCGTGAGTTCTATACAGGAGCTTAACCAGGTTTCCCAGAGTGACTACTGGAGATAGAACCCCTCATGCCTCCAGTGGAGGAGGGGAAGGAGCTGTTCTGAAACAGAAGGCACACTCTGGTGGCTCAGCAGTGAAGAATCCACCGGCAATGCAGGAGATGAGGGTTCGTTCCTGAGTCAGGAAGACCCCCTGGAGTGGGAAACGGCAACCCACTCCCGTATTCTTGCCAGGAAAATCCATGGACAGAGGAGCCAGATGGGCTTCAATCCATTTGGGCTGGAAGAGTTGGACATGACTTAACTAAACCACCATCTGTTATTAGTAAGGCTTGCCCTCGAGAACCCGACCAACTGGGCTGTTATCAGAGCCTAATCAACCTGAAGGAAGGGAAATACCCAACTCCAGGGACTCTGTCTTGTCCCACCTGAGTGGGAGGAAAGCTGAGATGCATTTGTGAAATAGATGCCAGGGGTACAGGCTCACTAGGAGATTGAGACCTGCCCACTATGGCACCAAAGGCTGGAATATGGGAGTTTCTCTTACCTAGGACATTGTATCTGGCTTTTAAGAAAAAAATTATAAGATACACTGAAAAGGAAAAGGAATCTTGAAGAGACAAAGCAAGCACCAAAATCAGACTCACATATGGCAGGATGTTGGAATTATCAGGCCAGGAATTTAAAGCAACTATCATCAATATGCTAAGAGCTCTAACCAAAAAAGTAGACGAAATGAAAGAAAAAATGAATACCATAGGCAAAGAGATAAAAATTCTAAGAAAGAATTATAAAATAATGGTAGAGATAAAAAATACTAACAGAAATGAAGAATGACTTTGAGGGGACTGGACATGGCTGATAAGACGATCTCAGGACTTGAGGATATGACAACAGAAACTTCCAGAATAAAAATCGAAGATAAAAAATAAGACTAGGGAAAAAAAAAAAACCAGAATACCTAAGAACTGTTGGATAACTGCAAAAGGTGTAAGAGGAGTAAGTGGTTCCACTTACACAGAAAAAAGAGAGAAAGGAATATAAGAAGTATTTGAAGCAATAATGACTGAAAATTCCCTCGTGTTAACTACAAGAGCAAACCACAGATTCAGCAAGGTCAGAGAACACCATACAGGATAAATACAAAGAAACTATACCCAAGCACACTCAAACTGTAGAAAATTAATCATAAAGAAAAAACCTTGAAAGAAGACAGAGGGGGGAGAAACAGCTTTACAGAAACAAAGGTATGAATTGCATCCAACTTCTTAGAAACCATGCAAGCAAGAAGAGGGTGCAATGGACCATTTAAAGGGTTGAGAGTAAAAGAATCACCAACTGAGAATTCTGAACCCTGTGAAATCTCCAAAAGTGAAGGGGAAGTAAAGACTTCTCAAATCACAAAAACTGCAGGACTGTGTTGCCAGTAGACCTGCCTTGTGTGACGTGTTAGCAGAAGCTCTTCAGAGAGAAGGAAAACGATTTATGTGAGAAATACAGATCACCATAAAGAAAGGAAGAGCATGGGAGAAGGAATAACTGAAGGTAAAATCACAACTTTAATTTTTCTTCTTTCTNGCAGGACTGTGTTGCCAGTAGACCTGCCTTGTGTGACGTGTTAGCAGAAGCTCTTCAGAGAGAAGGAAAACGATTTATGTGAGAAATACAGATCACCATAAAGAAAGGAAGAGCATGGGAGAAGGAATAACTGAAGGTAAAATCACAACTTTAATTTTTCTTCTTTCTTAATTGATCTAACAGATACATTTGCTCAAGAATAAGAACAGCTATTGTATATTTGATTCTCTTTGCTTGTGTATGCTTTTACGTATATGACTGATGTGTGAAATGAATGACGGTAATGATACAAAGAATGGGGG
>SJYA01011889.1:0-12117 GCA_006410615.1 Neotragus moschatus
CTGGCGTGCTGCGATTCATGGGGTCGCAAAGAGTTGGACACGACTGAGCGACTGAACTGAACTGAACAACCAGCACAGTCACTCCCTGCTGCTTCTTACCCTTGGGTGGATTTGCTCTTGGGTAAACAAACTAGCTGCAGGTGGTTCCTGTCAGTGGACACCTCCTGCTGCTAGTGGAGAACAGGACCCACAAGCAAGGCTCTCCAGCTGAGGTTCTTTAAATAGAATGTGGGGAGGGGCATCAGACACGACCTAACAGACAAGTAACCTCCTGGAGATTAGAAGTCAGCACACAACCACCCCACCCTACCAATCTCCCTTTCCCTGGGTGTTCTCAGTGTGGTCTCTAGGGTTCCAGAGACTGGAAAGGCCAACCATTCCAACTGGAGAGATATTTGGTTGAAATTGAGGGTCATATTCAAAATGAGTTTGGGCGATACTGTGTTTTTAATGCATAAAGTTTTGGAGCAGGTGTGCTGTGCACTTAGTCGCTCAGTCGTGTCCGACTCTTTGTGACCCCATGGACTTAGCCCAGCAGGCTCCTTTGTCCATGAGAATTCTCCAGGCAAGAATACTGTAGCGGGTTGCTATGCCCTCCTCTGGGGGAATCTTTCCAACCCAGGGATCAAACCCAGGTCTCTCGCATCACAGGGGGATTCTTTACTGTCTGAGCCACTCCCTTCCCCATTTGGAGCAGGAAGGGAGCTTAAAGATGATGTACTGAGTGTTTAGCTGTTCTGGAGGTACAGCTGTACAGGGGGTACAGATGAAGAAACTGAGAGGAGAAAGGTAAGACCCACCACCAGTCAGCTTTCCTGACTTGGACTCCAGGGTCTTTCCTCTGTAGCCCGGGAATCTACCATGCCCCCTGCTAAAACCTCTGGACCACATTCCTTTCCCTGACAGGCATCCCTCAGCACCCATGGGAGCAGGGCCCAGCTATCCTCCTTCCCCGCTTTTAAGTCTCACTGCTACCACACTTGCCTCAAACAGGCTCCTGAGAGTGATATTTAACCTTAGCTGAGTAGTTTTCTTGAGCACCTTGAAAATGGTGGAGTTGAAGTGTCTGCAATTCAGGAGCTGCAAAAGGACTAGTGAAGCGACTCAGCGCAAGGTCTCCCTCTGGGGTCTGTATATGATCAGTGGCCCTTCGCTTCACAGAGGTGGCTCCTTATTCGTGGCCCCTGGCCTCTCCCTGCAATCTCCTTTTCATAGCATCTCCTTGAGTCTCTCCTGCTCCCCCGCCGCAGCCCCTCAGTCACACGAAATGGAGCGTGTGTTCCAGGCCTCTGTGGCTTTGGCTACAAGTGATGACAGGTTCCTTTTTTTTTTTTTCCCTACAAGTGCATGCCTCTGTAACCTTAAAAGGCTCGGACTGAATGTTACCTCCTTATTGGTGTCTGTCTCACTGCCCCTTCTGTGGCACCCTGCCTGTTGTGCCCCCATAGACCTGCTGCTGCTGACCACTTAGAATCATACCCAGGCCTCCCTCCAGGCTGTGAGCACCTCCAGGGAAAAGAAAATTCCCTTTTGTTCATCTTTGACTTCCTCAAATCTTGTAAGGGGTCAGCATAAATTAGGAATTCGGTGGTTGTTGAGAAATACTGAAATCATCCTAGAGTGGATGTGAGACTGATCACTAAAACGGATGAGCTCCTGAAGGCAGGTAACGTTAGGATGTCAGGAGACGGACAAGGTGAAGAGCTGCATTGGAGGGGAGCCCACCCTCACTGGGCTCTGTCTCCATTCTCAGTGCCTGAAAATCCAAAAATGCCCACTTGCAAGCAGCTGGATAATCAGAGCTTATTACTTTGAGATTAGCCGAGGGAAAGGCTGTTCTTACTTAAGGACTGAATGAATATACATTGTAAAATTGAGTAAGATATACATCCTTTTCAGGGGCTTCCCTGTGGCTCAGCAGTAAAGACTCTGCCTGCCAGTACAGGAGACGTGGGTTCAGTTCCTGGGTCGGGAGGATCCCCTGGAGGAGGAAATGGCAACCCACTCCAGTATTCTTGCCTGGAGAATTCCATGGACAGAGGAGCCTGGTGGCTACAGTCTATGGGGTTGCAAAGAATCAGGCACAACTTAGCGACTAAACAGCAACAACATATCCTTTTGGGCTAATGGTGTCTAAGTGTCACGTGCGTGCGTGCTAAGTCGCTTCAGTTTTGTCCAGGTGATCTTCCCGACCCAAGGATCAAACCCGCGTCTCTTGTGCTTCCTGCATTGCAGAAAGGCTCTTTACCACCAGTACCACCTGGGAAGACAAGTGTCATAGTTGTATCTAAATATCTCCTTGAATTCTTCAAAAAAAGATCACGGAGGTGTTTGGTAGAAGAATGTCATCTACCAAACAGCCCGATTCCCCTTTGCAAGCATAATCCAGGTTTATCTCAAATCAAACAGGCGACATTATCTAATACCTGCAGTTACCTGAGACCAGCGTCATTACTGCTGAGTCAGCATCTTTTAATCTTTTGTTTTATGTAGATATAGAGCCTGGTACAGATGGATTACTATCTCAAGTGAAGTCATCCACTTACAAGTCACCAGGGGAGAAATGAGAAAATAGCTTTTCTGGGATTTTGACCAAACAGATGAGAACAGATAAAGTGTAGCTCTGGGCCTAGGGATCTTGGCCAGTGTAGGATGCTAAGAAAGTTCAGAATGAAGGCAGCGTTCTGCCTGTGGGAGGAAGGGCCACCTTGTTCCTTATCCTGCGTCCTGCCACTGTCAGCTTAACACTATCAGAAAGTTCAGAGCAACCTCCCAGATACCAAAAGCATGGGATTTATTAGCTGCTAAAAGCGGAATGGTCTGTAGAAAAAAAGAACGGAGAGGCATAAAGCAGGAAAAAGGCAGCTATAAATGTTCTGATGGCCAAAGTTAAACACGGGGTTTGATGGAGAGGACTGGGAGGTTTTCTGGGCTGTTTCAGAAGAGTAAGGGTCATATATGAATTAGATGAACCTTGAGAAGGGGAGAAAGAATAGAAGAAAGTACTAGTTGCATAAATGAAACTAAACTTTCTGAAGCTGTTCTTTCAGTGGCTGTGGCCGCCACGTGCTATTTCCTGGGACAGTCCCAATTTCAAGTACTAATAATGATGATGGCAGCAGAGATAGCGCTCAGTGTATGCCTGTTCCGAACACTGTACATATACCAGCTCATTTGATTCCTTTAACAAATGTTATCAAGTGGGTACTTTTATTGCTGTTTTTCAGAGGAGAAACTGAGGCACAGAGGGGTTAAGTGACTTGCCCGAGGTCACACAGCTAAGTAGTGTATCTGAATAAGATTTAGCCTCATGAGTCCATGCTCTGACAAGACACCGTATTGCCTCTGGGTTTTCAGGCTCTGCCAGGCTGTGTGTGTGAGTTTCAGGTCTGTCTCTGGTGCCTTCCTGACTGTGTAGGTACCTCACATCAACTGTTGGCTGGGCCCTAAGACTGTCACACTTGTGGCTGCGTGTGTTTGGTTGGACTGGAGGCAGGCTCACAGGTAAAGGGACAGAGGAGTTGGGTTGAACTTTGGCCTATGGAGGGGAAGGGAGGGGCCGAAAGGTAAGGGTAAGCAACAGAGAATCTGAAGTTAGTACAGTTAAGACCAGAAGCAGGAAAAACAGAATGTTGATGTCACCCGGTAAGAGGCTGCGGGATGTGGGAAGCAGGGAGAGGAAACAGCCTTCTCAGGCGTCAGGGGGAGTCACTGTGGAAGAACCCTGCTGAGATCTGAACTCCTCCCCCCCTACCTAGGAATCAACCAGCCCCTGGTGGCAAAGAGAGGAAAAGCAAGCCGAGAGAGATTTATTAAGGCTTGAAGTCCTTCTGTGTCTAAAGCCAGACCCAGGAGACCAGAGGAGGGCAAGACCTTGGCTGGGATGGGCTCAGCTCTGTAAAGCAAGAACGCAGCCTGCGATATGCCTGCCTGTGTATGCTCTGTGCCACCCTCAGCTGCTGGCAAAGGTGTGGAGAAGCAGGAGCCCTGCGCTGCCCGTGGGAGGGCAGATTAATGCAGTCATCTCATGTCGCCTGCTGCTGAAGCTTTTCATTTCAAGAAAATTCGAGAATATAGAATATTCATAAAGATGTGTGTATGTGTGTGTGTGTGTGTGTGTGTAGTCTTGGCTTTATTTTTTATGTTCTTTATTCCTTCTTTTATGTCTTTTAAACATATTATTAACTGTTTGACAATTTTTGTCTGACGTTTATGTAGATCTAATCTTGTTGTATCTGTCAACTCCCATCATGATGGAAATCTTGGGGGCACTGAGGGCAAAATCCAGTACGCAGAGCTGGGCCCATCCTATTCAACTTTTCTGATCCCGTCATCAAGCTACTGTAAATACTTTCCCAGTACAACTGCAGTCCTGTCACCACAAAATAGGGTTTGGAGAAAACTCGGACAGGGATGTGCACGGGACTTGAGGAGAGTGGGGGCTTGGACCTGAGGCTTAAACCCCAGCCCTGGGGTGTGCAGGAAGCAGCCCCCAGGGGTCGGCCTCCAAGAGCTGTGTGAGCCAAAACCTCGTTAAAGGGGCAAGCCAGTAACCAGAAGCAGGTGACCAAAGTGAGCAAAGAGACTGCCAAGGAGCACGAAGCAGACAGGACCAAATTCACAGCTGGGCCACAGGGGTCCACAGTGTCAGGATGATGGTGAGGTCAGCCTAGGGGAAGCACTCCTGACTTTGACCTTTGCCAGAATCACTGCAGCTGCTTTTCTTTCTTTATTTTTTAAAACCATGACCTGGTGTTTAAGCTTTAACTTTTGACCCAGTGGGTGGACTGGAACCCCTGAAAGCACTATAGAACCTCTGATATCCCTGTGGGGTTCTGGGAAGTCCCTGTAGGTAGGTAGGTGTGGCTGTGAATTTAAATTTCCTCTACAAGCTGTTGTTTTGCTTTCTCCATGTTTTCTGGGCCCTGGGGATTGCCTTGCTTTTTTGTGATTTCTTTATACATTCAAGAAGTTTCTTATATAGCCAGTCCCCTACGTACAAGCCTTCAAGCTGCACACTTTGAAAGATGCAGACTTGTGTTCTGTCATCGTCAGGCATGAGTGAGATTGCAGCTTGCTCTCCGTCTCCGACTGCTGACAGGCCTGCAGCTCTCCCATCTTCCACCTCCCCTCCCTCCTCAGGTCAGTAACTCTTCTTGCCTGTTCACTCCATGCCAGCTCCAGTATGCCCGCTATTGTACTGTAATGTGAGATTAAAATCATTTCCTGTATTCTGTGTTTGTTTTTTATGTATTATTTGTGTGAGAAAATGTTATAAACATATTACAGTAAGTACTATATAGCTGTTTGTGTTAGTTGGGTACCTCAGCTAACTTTGTTGGACTTATGAACAAATAGGACTTATCAATGTGCCCTCAGAATGCTCTTGTTCATATGTAGGCTGCTAAGTCACTTTAGTCGTGTCCGACTCTGTGCGACCTCATAGATGGCAGCCCACCAGGCTCCCCCATCCCTGGGATTCTCCAGACAAGAACACTGGAGTGGGTTGTCATTTCCTTCTCCAGTGCGTGAAAGTGAAAAGTGAAAGTGAAGTCACTGAGTCGTGTGAGACTCTTAGCCACCCCATGGACTGCGGCCCACCAGGCTCCTCCATCCATGGGATTTTCCAGGCAAGAGTGCTGGAGTGGGATGCCATTGCCTTCTCCATCATATGTAGGGGACTTACTATATTTCATTTGTATCTCTAGGTATTGAATATTGGGAGAATTTTTCA
This sequence comes from Neotragus moschatus, assembly GCA_006410615.1. NCBI lineage: Eukaryota > Metazoa > Chordata > Mammalia > Artiodactyla > Bovidae > Neotragus > Neotragus moschatus. Next base: position 5,735 of record SJYA01011889.1, read on the forward strand.
GGTTACTTACTATATGAGATTATTGGAAAAGGAAACATTTCTATACAACCATTCTAGGGAACAATTTGGAAACATTTAGCCAACTGAAGATGTTCCTACACTTACAGCTTCAACAATCCATTCCTAGGCATGTACCCCAGACCACTCACAAATGTATAGCAAAGAAGTATGGCTAAGAATGTGGAGTGTAGCCTTCTTGGTAAAAATGGAAAAAATAGAAATACTCTCAATATCTATTAACAAAAGAAAAATATAAAGAACTTGATATAGAATGAGGTATCATAGAGTAGGTAAATTTAATGAACTGTAGCCAAATGTATAAAGATAAATCAGTCTCAAATGTACTGTAGACCAAAAAAAAAAAAAAGAGAGAGAAAAGTTTCAGATTATTATGCAAAGAATAATTATATTTATTTAAAGTTTTAAAAACACTCCAAATTCTGCTTCTATGGCTCAGGGACACAGGCATGTTTGAAAAGTGTGGGAGTGATACATGCTGACTTTTGAGGAGAGCAGTTAACTTGAATGAGATCAGGGGAAGGAGGGCTTCAACTCTATCTACAATGTTGTGTTTCTTTCAGAAAAAGTAGAGTGGTCCGGGGTCAGCAAACCAGAGCTCATGGCCCCAGTTCAGCAATCATCCTGTTTTTTTCCAACCCTGGAGCTAAGGCTGGTTTTTAATGGTTATATAAAAACAGATACTAACCTGTATTTGGGAGAAGGCAGTGGCACCCCACTCCAGTACTCTTACCTGGAAAATCCCATGGACAGAGGAGCCTGGTGGGCTACAGTCCATGGGGTCGCTAAGAGTCGGAGACAACTGAGTGACTTCACTTTGACTTTTCACTTTCATGCGTTGGAGAAGGAAATGGCAACCCACTCCAGTATTCTTGCCTGGAGAATCCCAAGGACAGGGGAGCCTGGTGGGCTGCCGTCTATGGGGTCGCACAGAGTCGGACACGACTGAAGCGACTTAGTAGTAGTAGTAGTAGTAGCCTCTATTTGGTCTCTTGGCCCACAAGGTCTAAAACTTTTACTCTCTGGCTCACTAAGAAAAAGTTTGTCAACCCCTGCTGTAGTCATTATGGAGAAATAGAAGAGAATTGGGGTGGGTCCCCTGTTATTTGTTATATTTGTTTCTGTTCTCTCCGGTAGGTGTATGTTCATAATGAAAAGTGAGTTATTTTCCAGTTCTCGGGGGTCCCTGCGGGCTGTCCGCCCTCTTTTCTCTCCTTGGCTCCCAATCTCTTTGAAAGACAGCCAGCACGTCTTTATTTCCTCCCTCTTCATCCATCTTTCAGCCCCCCGTGATCTGGCTGCCACGGCAAGCACAACACTCAGCCGCTCGACCCGAGTCAGCAGAGCCTCCTGATAGCTGAACCCAAAGGGCCCATTTCTGTGTTTATCTCCGGTTTCTCTCTGTAGCCCGTAGCGTGATTAATCAATTGCTGAAAGCCTCGCCTTCCATGGCTCTTACGAGGTCATTTTCTTCCTGGTCTCCTGTGCGTCGGCTTGTTCCTTTCAGGTTTGGGGTTGTGGTCTTTCCCGTCCACCTGTTCCTTTCATACTTTTCTTTTCTCCTCTCCCTCCTTCCATCGTTTCAGGGCCACGTCTTCCATTTTCTTGGCTTCCGTCTCAGTCCTCGGCTGATGATCTGCCCTGTATCACTTCCAGTCAGGGTCTGGAGGCCCAGCCCCAGTCCTGCGTTGCGATCTTCTGTCCTCCTTGGAGGTGTCCCAGGGGCCTTGGGCTCAGCCTGGCCAAAACAGAACTCTTTCTCTGCTCTGCGGTTTAGGCCCTTCTTAGCTCTCACCTAGGGTACGTCATCAACTTCTTAACTAGGCTTCTTGGCTTTGTCTCTTCTCCAGCTCCATTTCATATAACCTCCAGAGTGATGCTTCTCTAACAAAACTGTGATGATTTTTCTCTTGTACTTACCCCTTCAGTGGTTTTCCATTTCCTTTGGATAGACTCCAGTCTCCCTGGCATCATCACAAGGCCCTTTAAGCTTGTGCTGACCTCCTTTCCTGCTGGACCCTTCCCACCACACATCCTAGAATACAAGTACTTGAATGTGCCAAGCTCTGCTGGGCCACGGAGTCTTTCCTTAGCGGTGCTTCAGCTGCAATGCCTTTGCAGCCATCGTTGCTTGACGAGTCCTGAGATTCAATTCAGTGATCACTTCCTCTATGAAGATCTCCTGAATCCCGTACCCCTAATGCAATGCGTGTCTTCCCCTCCTGAGTCCTCATGACGCTCCGTACCCAAACCTGTTACAGCTTTTATGAAACTGTCATCTGACTATTAATTTGAATGCCGTTGTCCCTACTTACCCACCGCTTCCCCGGGAAGTGGTCTCATTCACCTTTATGTCCCAGAATAGAGTTTGGTGCCTAACAGGGACATGAATGGCGTGAAATTTGTTCAGTCGCCCAAGACATACTTGCATTTCTGACAAAGTTATAAACATTTCAGTAATGCAATATGGTGAAAACTGGATGCATGCGATTTTTTGGTTAATCCAGTTTTATTTTATTCTAAAATGTTAGCTCTCTCAAATCATTTGGTCTGGGAATAGTTCAGTTCTGGCTTCTCAAACCAAACAGGCCACAGCTATTCCTGCCGCCTCCTGTGGAGAAAGCTACGTGGCTGCATCAGTGAGCAGTTCCGAGAACGCCTTCTGTCTACCTCCCTCTCAGAATATGGAGGGAAGTTCAGGAGAGAAGCATTGAGTGGCATGACAATTTGCAGAAAATCCAAGTAGTTACAGAAGTACTTTTGGAAAAAAAAAAAATGGAGAATATAAGTTTCATAGACATGAAATTTCAAGCCAGTAAGAACTGATTTGAAAACTTGAAAATAAAAATTATGTAACATAAAAAGGATGAAAGAGTCTGCTTCAGGAGCTGCGGACATCACAGAAGGACTTTCTGAGAACTTAAAGAGGCTGTTGGAAAGGAGAGCTGTCCACCAGAGCAGGGTCTGATGGGTGGCAGTATTTTTTTTTTCCCATAAAACAAAACCAATTAATCTAGTTTGTTTTTGAAATCTGAATTTTTGTATATTCTTTATTTTATATGAATTAAAACCATCTTTATTATTTCCTATTTCCCCATTCCATTGTGGTTTTCAGAAACAGGAGCCCAATAATTAGTAGGATTTGCTGATTTTTTTTCCACCTGACATCATTGTTTATTAATTTAAAATCTATTCTTTTCTAAATATTATGCTTATTTGTCTACGATTAAGATGGCTAGCCTAGTGGTAAAAAAATCCACCTGCAATGCAGGAGACCTGGATTCAGTCCCTGGGTTAGGAAGATCTCTGGTGAAGGGCATGGCAACCCACTCCAGTATTCTTGCCTGGAGAATCCCATGGACAGAGGAGCCTGGCAGGCTACAGTCCATGGGGTCGCATAGAAACGAACATGACTGAGGTGACTTGCTTGCATGCACGCAAGATGGCCAGATTTAGCAAATAATATAAAACACTCAGGTAGAAATAAGTTTTAAATAAACAAAAAATTTTAGTATAACTATACCCCATGTAATTTATTGTAAGTATACATATAAATATTACATATTAAAAAAAAATTATTTGTTGTTTACCTGATATTCAAATTTAACAGGAGTCCCATATTTTATCCAGGAACTCTATTTATGATTAGATGATCTTTTGCCAAGCAAAGACCACTCCTATTTTGGTGCATCACTAAACCCAGAGACATATTGACTATGCAGCCAGTTAACAAATATTAGAAGCATATTTAAACTGAGTCCTAGATAAGTCATTCAAATAACAAGGAATTATCACTAAAAAAAAAAAAAAACAAACAAACAAACCTTGGTGATGAAGTAGAAGAAATCAGGACTACAAGGGTAGATCAACTTGAAAGCATATTTTGACGTAATTAGTCTCATTAAAAGCCAAGTGAGGAAAAAGTCACGGGGTATATTAATAAATGCAGAAAAGAGGTGGACAGAAATGAGGCTAGCACATCAGGAGGCCAACCAGCAGCACTCAAACTCTGAGGGGCTTCTCCGGCAGCTCCGTGTAAATAACCCCTTTGCCAGTGTGGGAGACATGGGTTCGATCCCTGGTCTGGGAAGATCCCACATACCGCCGAGCAACGAAGCCCATGTGCTCCAGAGCCCAGGGGCCGCAGCTTCTGAAGCCTGCCTGCTCTAGAGCCCGTGCTCCAAAACCAAAGAAGCCACCGCAGTGAAAAGCTGCAGCACCATCGGAAATAGTAGCCCCTGGTCTCTGCAGCAACAAAGACCCAGCACAGCCCCAAATAAATCAATAAGAGTCTAAGAAAAAACAGGTAGAACTGTAATAAAAATAGTTAATTGTGACCAACCTGAATACTTTTCTATCACTTAAGAATCTTTCAAAAAATTTTTAAAATACTTTTCACACTGCTGTGTATAAAATAGATTTTAAGGACCTACTGTAGAACATAGGGAACTCTGCTCTGTAATGACCTATATGGGAAAAAAATCTGAAAAAGAGTAGGTATATGGATATGGATAACTGAGCCACTCTGCCGTACACCTGAAACTCACACAGCATTGTCAATCACCCATACTCCAATATGAAACACTTTTTAAAAAGTACTTCTGTATCTATCATCCCACTGATGATAGGAAGAAATTTTAAATGTTGGAAGTGTATTCTGTGTCATATAAATATATACATTTCTTTAAACTGCCAGATACTGACAGGCCAGGATGAGATTCCAGTGTATGAAAGGTACTCAGATGGTCAGAAATGCAGCTTCCCAGGCAAGTAACTTCAAGCCAGAGACAGCCTTAAGGTCTGGGCACGTCTGCTTAGATACAAGTAAGCTTTCTTTAAAAAGAAAGAGACCAAATAGGGAGGGGGGGTCGGGATTGGGAGCTCATGTACACTCGTGGCTGATTCATGTCAATGTATAGCAAAATGAATACAGTATTGTAAAGCAAAACAAACTAAAAAATAAAAATTTAAACTTAATAAAAAATAAATTAAAAAAGTAATATATATATGGGGAAAAAAATAAAAATAAAAAAATAAAAAATAGACACAAAATAAAAAAAAGTTTAAAATGGAAAAGACATCTGAGCACTGTGGGCCTGTGGTGGGGCATGTTTTCTGTTTATTCTCTTTCTTGCATTTTGTTGGAGTATAGCTGATTTACATGTTGTGTTAGCTTCAGGTGTACAGCTAAGAAATTCAGTTATACATATATTCATTTTTTAGATGCTTTTCTCATATAGTGTGTCACAGAATATCGAGTAGAGTTCCCTGTGCTATACAGTAGGGCCTTGTTGGTTATCTGTCTTATGTATAGTAGTGTGCATATGTTTATGCCAAGCTCCTGATTTATCCCTCACCCACCCTCACTTTCCCCTTTGGTAACCATGTTTGTTTTCAAAATCTGTAAGTCCGCTTCTGTTTCATTAAAAAAAAAAAAAGTTCATTTGTGATACAAAATTAGTTTCCACATATGAGTAGGCATGTTGTATGTGTAGTCATATGATAGGGTGTTGTAACCTGAGGGTAGATTGCAATTGCAGGGCTGCTTCTCAAAGCAACGGGGTAAAACACAGCCCAGCTTCACAGGTGCTTTCCCGGAGCAGACTATTGCATGAAGGCTTTCATTAGATGACCTCCTCAGAACCAGCAGAANATGTTGTATGTGTAGTCATATGATAGGGTGTTGTAACCTGAGGGTAGATTGCAATTGCAGGGCTGCTTCTCAAAGCAACGGGGTAAAACACAGCCCAGCTTCACAGGTGCTTTCCCGGAGCAGACTATTGCATGAAGGCTTTCATTAGATGACCTCCTCAGAACCAGCAGAAGAGATGCTGGTTTCTTCACCGTGAGGCACTGTGGCCTTTGGTCATCTGATGGCTGAAGAGAAAGGGTATAGGAAACACAGACACTGCTTTACCCAGACTTTGATGCTCACAGTCTGCCACTAACCTTCACTGATTGTGCACTGAGTCCGTTCAACCAACTCTTTATTCTTCTTCAAGTAGAATGTCAGAAAAAACGTCCTGAGGGAACATTTTCACTTATTAAAAGTTGCCCAGTATATAGGGAACAGAGCTTACAGAGGAATTAATAGTCCCTCCACCCCTAGTCCTGCTCCCCAGAGAGGGTTCGGTCACTCGGACTTTATGGGGGAAACCCTAAGACACACCTGATTCCAAAACCAAAACCAACAGAAAGAAAACCCCAAAAGCTAGAAACATGAAATCTCATTATTAGAGGTTCTTCTCTTTTCACCCAGGTCCTCTCATTTCCCAGTGTTTTCTTTGAAATTCAGATATGTTTTTGAGAAAACTGCTGTAGATCTCTTTTCTGTCTCTAAGAACACAGTGTGTGTGTTCCTGGAA
>SJYA01011892.1:0-10870 GCA_006410615.1 Neotragus moschatus
GGCCAATTATCCTTTAACAGTCTTCCTATTTGTAAGTAAATATATTTTGCATCAGTATGTTTTAATTTTCTATTTATCTGTTTGTCTAAAACCTGTTACATTCTTCTAAATTACTAAAACTAATAACATTGGTTGGCTGTAAGTACAATGACTTTCTCTTTTGAATTATGTGTTTGGCACTAGATGTGTGAGTAGGCAATGCATAGAAAATGATTGAATGCATTTCTACTATAAGAATTAAACACAGAAATCAATCAACATTCCAATCTGATTTACTTTGGATGATACAAATCATTCAGTACCTCTGACACTGGCCATAAATATTTTATGTTAATGGTCATATCCTGGATTATTTCCATTGGCTTGGAGGCAGGCAAGTTGACCGAAAGTCACAAACTTACACCAAATAAGCTCATAAATTAATAATTTATAGAATAGAACATTGTAAAACTATGCCCCTTAATACATTTTCCCCTGCTCTCTATTTCTGTGAGAAGCTTCATATGAATGACAAGAACCTATATAAATATTTGATAGATATTAGAGATGAACAAACAAACAAATAATTGTGGAAGTCAGTTCACAGTCACTCTAATTTAGTATCCTTTAGACTATATATATTTAAAATGCAGCACAAATTCCTTCAGTGAAATATCCTTCTATTTTTAGGTTGTGTTCCATTTAAAGCCAATATTCTGCTCACCCTTCAACTCTGAGTTTCATCTCTATCATTTTATTGAAGCAACTTAAAAAAAAAATTATTGGAGTATAGTTGCTTTGGGCTTCCCTGTTGACTCAGTGGAAAAGAATCCACCTGTCAAGCAGAAGGCATGAGTTTGATTCCTGGGTTGGAAAGACATGGCAACCCATTCTAGTATTCTTGCCTGGGAAATCCCATGGACAGAGGAGCCTAGCAGGCTACAGTCCATGAGGTCACAGAGTTGGACACGACTTAGCAACTAAATGGCAGCAAAAGCATAGTTGCTTTACAATGTTGTGTTATTTTCTGTTGTACAGCAAAGTAAATCAGCTATATGTATAGAGGTAGCTTCTTTTTTTCTGAATTCATACTATGTGAAGTAAGTCAGAAAGAGAAAGACAAATATCATATATTAACACATAATATATAGAATCTAGAGAAAATGGTACAGATGAACCTGTTTACTGAAGCAATTTCTTTTAGATTTTAAATCCTAGTGTTGGTAAATCTACTGGACATTCTCAGCCCAAATTGCAGAACCACTCCTGGGGCCCATGTTACAGAGAGTACTGTATATCATAATGACATAATAAACACAAAGCAAATATATATATTTTTAAAGTGCACAAATGCATTGCTCATTCAAAGACCAACACAATGGGAGAGGAAAATCTATAACCCTAAATATCCATTCTTATTCCTATCTTCTCTAAATGAAAAGCAACTGGGTCAGAATGGAGCAGAGATTTACGTATTGTGTAGTTGCCAAAATCATATATGTCGTTCGCTAGGTTTTGCAGAGCACTTGAGCAGTAGAAGCATTTAGGTGAGAAAAATGACAAATTACTTGATTTTCTAAATCTTCCCTCTCAGCATAAACTTGAACGTTTATTCTATAAAAGAATATTGTTTCTTTTGTTGCTGAGCAAGCTTTATTTTTCTTTAATTTTCAATTCATGGTTCTGGAGTTACCCAACCAGAAAACCCATTGGGTTTTCACACTCGTTGCAGGTGGTAGTTAAACAACGTTTTGTTTTACTGAATAATTCATATTGTTCTAGAATATATATGTACATTTAACTTATTACATGTATTTAGATATTGCTGCAAGAAGGTGAAGGTCAAAATTTATATGATGAATTTATATAGTGACATGAAATTATTTTGTAGTATTTTCTTAATAATGAAAACTTACATTTGCCTAAACATTTACCCTTAGATAGGTAATGCACCATTTAAAGAAAAGACCTACTAAAAAAGGCACATCAAGTGTTCTGATTTCCGTCAATCTTCACTCACATTTTTGAAACAATTTACTCTTATTCTTTGTGAAACCATCCTCGCCTGATCTCTCCCTGCAACTCTCCTGATTGCTATGTAAGAACATAAAATAGCAATGAATAACAGAAGTAGTAATAATTATTACTATGATTATGTTTAAATACACTCTCATGTTTATCGTACCTTTACGAGGCAGGTTGCACTCATATTTCTCCACGTAGTTGTTACCTCTTGCAGTTTCTCTTGACTTGGTCTTGACTACATTTTTCTTCTTCTTTTCCCTAAACAATCTCATTCATATTCACAGCCTTGGTTAGAATACATATGGCTATGAATTCCAAACTTATATCTTCAGCTCCCCCCTCTTCATAAATCCAGACCTTGTATGTATAACTGTCTAATTAACATGTCCTGTTATGTACCTGAAACGTGTCCCCCAATATGCCAGATGTTAAAGTCATTATCTTCCCCCACAGTTCTTTTCCCATTGGTCTACATCTCTGAATATAGCGAAAATCTTTCTATAAAATCCGCATCCCTGGCACCCATACTTGATGCCACACTTCTACTCCTCCCAATAATAAATACATCCTCAACAACGTAATTTCACATCTTCAGGGTCTCTGGAGTCAATCATTTTCCCCCAACCCACTCTAAGAATCCCAAGGTCAAATTACCTGTCTCCTCTTAGCTGAATTTTCCACATACCTTCCTTTTCTGCCTTAATATTTCTCCATGATATGGCCAGAGTGGGACCTTTAAATACATATATAGTAGTATCATTCTCTTTCTTAAGGCTGTTCAGTGGCTTTCCACTACTTTTACAGTAAAAGTCACGATCCTCAATGTGCCTCTTTGGGGCTGTACCTTAGGTCGCCCCCTTTCTTTCCAGCTTCATCTTATACCAAACATACTCTATTCTTTCCACAAGTCACAATTTCACTCTTTTGATTCTTCAAAATAGATCCTACCACATACTGCTCTCCTGTCCCAAATAACCTTTCTTCCTTCTTATGCAGGAAACACCATTCTTCTTTAGATCAAATATAACTTCCCAAGGCAGCCACCTCTGATTTCCTAAACTAGTCATATTTTTCTATCAAGTAGTGGAGCTACCACTCCACTACTTCTCTTCACAGGAACTATCCCAGTTTCATTCATATCAGTTCAGTTCAGCTCATTCGCTCAGTTGCTCAGTCGTGTCTGACTCTTTGCCACCCCATGGACTGTAGCACGCCAGGCCTCCCTGTCCATCACCAGCTTCTGGAGTATACTCAAACTTATGCCCATTGAGTCAGTGATGCCACCCGACTATCTCCTCCCCTGCTGTCCCCTTCTCCTCCTGCCTTCAATCAGGGTCTTTTCAAATGAGTCAGTTCTTTGCATCAGGTGGTGAAAGTATTGGAGTTTCAGCTTCAACTCCAGTTCTTCCAATGAATAATCAGGATTGATTTCCTTTAGGATGGACTGGCTGGATCTCCTTGCAGTCCAAGGACTCTCAAGAGTTGTCTCTACCACAGCTCAAAAGCATCAATTCTTTGGTGCTCAGCTTTCTTTATAGTCCAACCCTCATATCCTTACATAACTACTGGAAAAACCATAGCCTTGACTAAGATGGATCTTGTTGGCAAAGTAATGTCTCTACTTTTTAATACGCTGTCTATGTTGGTCATAAGTTTTCTTCAAGGAGTATGTGTTTTTTAATTTCATGGCTGCAGTCACCATCAGCAGTGATTTTGGAGCCCCCCCTCCAAAAAAAATAAAGTCTGCCACTGCTTCCACTGTTTCTCCATCTATTTGCCATGAAGTGATTGGACCAGATGACATGATCTTAGTTATCTGAGTGTTGAGTTTTAAGCCAGCTTTTTCACTCTCCTCTTTCATCTTCATCAAGAGGCTTTTTAGTTTTTCTTCACTTTCTGCCGTAAGTATGGTGTCATCTCCATATCTGAGGTTACTGGTATTTCTCCCAGCAATCTTGATTCCAGCTTGTGCTTTATCCAGCCCAACAGTTCTCATGATGTACTCTGCATATAAGTTAAGTACGGTGANCATCAAGAGGCTTTTTAGTTTTTCTTCACTTTCTGCCGTAAGTATGGTGTCATCTCCATATCTGAGGTTACTGGTATTTCTCCCAGCAATCTTGATTCCAGCTTGTGCTTTATCCAGCCCAACAGTTCTCATGATGTACTCTGCATATAAGTTAAGTACGGTGACAAAATACAGCCTTGATGTATTCCTTTCCCTATTTGGAACCAGTCTGTTGTTCCATGTCGAGTTCTAACTGTTGCTTCCTGATCTGCATACAGATTTCTCAGGAGGCAGGTCAGGTGGTCTGGTATTCCAATCTCTTTCAGGATTTTCCACAGTTTATTGTGATCCACACAGTCAAAGGTTTTGGCATAGTCATAAAACAAATAAATGATTTTTTGGAACTCTCTTGCTCTTTTGATAATCCAGGGAACATTGGCAATTTGATCTCTGGTTCCTCTGCCTTTTCCAAAATCAACTTGAACATCTGGAAGTTCACAGTTCACGTATTGTTGAAGCCTGACTTAGAGAATTTGGGGCCTGACTTTACTAGCATGTGAGATAAGTGCAATTGTGCAATAGTTTGAGCATTCTTTGGCATTGCCTTTCTTTGNTTTTAATGTTACGGCGTCCATCGAGATCTACACAGTCAAAGGCTTTGGCATAGTCAATAAAGCAGAAATAGAGGTTTTTCTGGAACTCTCTTTCTTTTTCCATGATCCAGTGGATGTTGGCAATTTGATCTCTGGTTCCTCTGCCTTTTCTGAAACCAGCTTGAACATCTGGAAGTTCATGGTTCATGTATTGCTGAAGCCTGGCTTGGAGACTTTTGAGCATTACTTTACTAGCATGTGAGATGAGAGCAATTGTGCAGTAGTTTGAGCATTCTTTGGCATTGTCTTTCTTTGGAATTGGAATGAAAACTGACCTTTATCAGTCCTGTGGCCACTGCTGAGTCTTCCAAATTTGCTGGCATATTGAATGCAGCACTTTCACAGCATCAGCTTTCAGGACTTGAAATAGCTCAACTGGAATTCCATCACCTCCACTAGCTTTGTGTGTAGTGATGCTTTCTAAGGCCCACTTGACTTCATATTCCAGGATGTCTGGCTCTAGATGAGTGATCACACCATCGTGGTTATCTGGGTCATGAAGATCTTTTTTGTATAGTTCTGTGTATTCTTGCCACTTCTTCTTACAGAAGAAATCAAAACATAAGAATAATAAATGTTTTTCTTGAGTCACTGCTGTCAGAGTCTTTTCCCTTGCTAGGAGTCACAGTCCACCTCACCTCTCTAGGATGCCCTCCAACATTGTGCTGATATCTGGATCTGCTGTGGGGGCAGCTCAGATTCTAATCTGGTCCTACTCTTGTGTGTTCGTGCCTCCAATGTCCACAGCTATCCGAACTAGCGCATTTTCTTTTGTGGGAGCTCTCAATGTCCTTTTATATACTCCATAGACAAACAGTCTGCCTAGTTGATTTTGTGGACTTAATCTTCAGCTTATATAGCTGGTAGGAAGGTTTTGTGTCTTCTTCCTTAGCCACACTGGCCCTGGGTTTCAACTGTGGTTTTATTTCCACCTCTGCATGTGAATCATCCACTGCGGTTTGCTCCTGAGGCTGCCCTGGAGGACTTGGGTTTGCCCCAGTGAGGGCCAGGTGTGGAGGTGGGGCAGCTTCTTGCGTTGCAGGGTTTCTGGCAGCACCAGGTACTCAGGGGAGTTAGCAGCTAGGGCAGCAGGAAATATAGTGCTCTAGAAGTGAAGTGAAGTCGGTCAGTCGTGTCCTACTCTTTGCGGCCCCATGGACTGTAGCCTACCAGGCTCCTCTGTCCATGGGATTTTCCAGGCAAGAATACTGGAGTCAGTTGCCATTTCCTTCTCCAGGGAATCTTTCCGACTCAGGGATCGAACCTGTGTTTCTTGCATTGCAGACAAATGCTTTACCCTCTAAGCCACCAGGGGAGTGCTCTAGAAGGGTATGGCAACCAGTATTGGCCAACATGCTTCAGTATTCTTGCCTAGAGAACCCCCTTGATAGAGAAGACTGGTAGACCACAGTCTACAGGGTTGCAAATAACTAGACACGACTGAAGTGACCTTGTGTGCATAGATGCAAGACTTTTCTTGCCTGTGACAGCTTTGCCCCAGTGAGAGGTGAGCATGAATGTGGCACAGCTGCTTGGCTTGCAGGGACTCTGGCAGTGCCAAGTGTGCAGGGACACAGACCGCCTCTGCTACTAGAGTTATGCCTTATCAGGGTCTTTTTTCGAGCCTCTTGTAGCTGGTGATCAGAAGGCCTCTTTGGCCAGTCTTTCTCTGTAGCTCTGCCCATTCAGGCACTTAGAGGGCTCCCTTGCCTGGGGTCCTTCTCTGTTATTTGGCATGTCAGGCATATTAGAGGGGCCCCCATGGCTGGGGTCCTACTCTAGTTTGGCACCTCAGTCACTTAAAAGAGAACCCTGGGTGGGGTCCTACTCAGTAGTTCAGTGCATCAGGCACTAATGGGCCAGCCTCTCTATTGTTCAGCTGCCAATGCTGGCATGTGGGGAGAGAGAGACTATGGGGATGGCTCTCCCCTCTACATGTGACTCAGCAGTATCGCCTTGCTTCCATGGCTGCCTGGCTTTCCTCCACAGGTATTTCCCACCACAGCCTCCTCCCTCACGTCCCTTTGATCTATTTCTCCACAGTCCAAAGCAGCCCTCACCCTGGGATTGCGCCACAGTCCCTAAACTCCATCTCGCAACCAGGGTGTCTTCTAGGGAACCTGTGCCCCTGTCTAGAGTATATACAGCTAGCTGCAGCAAGGACTATCTCATTCTTATTCCTCTTAGGCTGCCGCAGATCAGCTGTTTCACTCTCAGCCTTAAAAGTTTCTCCTCTGGCTCAGACAATTGCCCTGATAAGGGGATCAGACCTCTGCTTCAGTTCCCTTACCCACTGAGGGCAGGTCCAGCCCTACTAACACTCCTATTTTTCCCCCTAGTTCCTTCATCCTACTGAGTTTTGTGTGGGTCTATAAATTCTTTTCCACTGGTCAGGTACTCCTGTCTGCTCTCAGCTGATGTTCTGCATGCACTTCTGAGTCTGAAGGTGTAGTCCTGATGTATATGTGGGGAGAAATGTACTCCACGCCCACCTACTCCTCCGCCGTCTTATTCTCTTTCTAAAAACGGTATTTTAGCTTAACACTAGTTACCTGGGAGCAGGGTTCCCAGAGAAGGGCCATTATGTATAATTTAAGCTCATAGGCAACACACCTTTAGTGATTAACTTGTAATAGAATACAAAGTTTCTTCCCTATTACATTTTAGGGGCAACTGATCCTTTCTATACTTCTGGTACACTATCCCCCTTGCCCACATCAACAGATAGTNAGGGTTCCCAGAGAAGGGCCATTATGTATAATTTAAGCTCATAGGCAACACACCTTTAGTGATTAACTTGTAATAGAATACAAAGTTTCTTCCCTATTACATTTTAGGGGCAACTGATCCTTTCTATACTTCTGGTACACTATCCCCCTTGCCCACATCAACAGATAGTAACTCAGGCCTGAGCCAACCAGCAAACAATATTTCTGAGACACAGATCAGACCACAGTGACTTTACTAGATGAGGTTTACAGATTTTAGGGGCTTCCTTGGTGGGTCAGTGGTCATGAATCTCCTGCCAATGTAGGAGACACGGGTTTGATGTCTGGGTTGGGAGGATGCCGTAGAGAGGAAGTGGCTACCACTGAGAACTCCAATGGACAAAGGAACCTGGCAAGTACAGTCCATGGGATCGCAAAAGAGTCAGACATAACTTAGCAACTAAACACCACCATCACCAAGAATAGATTTTAACACTAGAAGAGACTCTGGAGTCTAACCAGTTATTTTCAGATGAGGAAATGAAGCTCCAAAGAAGTGATATGATTTGGCCAAGGGTGTGCCGCTGTCTAGAGGTAGAATGAGACCATAACTAGTCTCCATACTCTACCTGCTTTTTTTATTACATTACCTTTTAAAACAAACAACTTCCTTAGAGGTATTTTGCATTGATAATTCTCTTACAACTATTACTACTTATATACTTTTATAACTTGACCTGATTCCCATCCTATTATCATATTTCATTCATATAAAACACTTCCTTCCTCTGAACTCTAGATAATATGTTGTTAATACCACTCATTTGACAACTGTATCAATCAAGGCTCAATTACTAGAGGCAAAAAGCCAAGTACACTTGCCTGAGCCCCAGACTTTTTTTTTTTCTCCAACTGAGCAGTCCATTGGTGACACTGTTGGAGACAGGGGTTCAGTGATGTCACTAGTTGTCTCTGCTTCTCTTGGTGGGCTGGCTTCTTTCATTCTGAAGCCAAAAGCTTCCTCTGTGCAGCTGGGAAGATGGCTGCCAAAAGCTCTAGGCTTACTTAATCATGCTTTAGTAACCACGTGGAGAGAAAAGCCTATTCTCTCAAATTTGTATGTCTCTTGGAGACTCTGATTCTTACATCTTGTGTCTGACCCCTGGACCAATTGCTGTGTCTGGAAGAACGTGCTACTATTTTCTAGGTTCAGATTGGATCTTGTTTCCCTGTCTCCTGCCAGGGAGAAAGAGGAGGTACTGAGATGGGATCCTTCACTAGGAAAATGGGGATGGTCAAGAGGACTGGATATTGATAAGAAATATCTATCAGAGACCAGGGAAGCAATCGCAAAACCAATGCTGTTGCATCCCAGGATTATGTCTGGGAAGTAAACTGGATCCTGCTCAGTTCCAGTGTATCCAAGAGTTAGGCTTGGCTGAAGTCCAGGAGAGTATATCCAGGGATGCCAAGACTGGTTAGTGATGAGGAAATAGAACATTCTTTTTATTTATTTATTTTTGGCTGCATTGGGTCTTTGTTGCTGTGTGGGCTTTTCACCTGTTGTGGTGAGCAGGGGCTACTCTATAGTTGTGGTGCATGAGCTTCTCATTCTAGTGGCTTCTTTTTTCGTGGAGCAAGGGCTCAAGGGTGCAAGGGCTTCCGTAGCTGCGAGTCCTGGGATCTAGAGCACAGGCTCAACAGTTGCTCTGCAGCATGTGGTATCTTCCTGGACCAGGGACTGAACCCATGTCTCCTGCACTGGCAGGCAGCTTCTTTACCACTGAGCCACCCAGGAAGCCCTGGAAACAGAATACACTAAGGAGAGATATAAAGCCGTTTCAAGAACAGGAAAGAGAAATGTGGGTGAGGAGGGATGGAGATGAGGTAGGGAATGCTTTCATGAGATGTGCACAGAGCCATCTTGGTTGGTCTTGGCATGACAGCAGTAACTTGTCCTACAAATGGGTTTTTAAGTTAATAGAAAACTCCTGACAAATAACACTTTCTAACAGATGCCAGACATAGAGCAATTGCTGGAAGAAAGTGAAAATTGGTTTAAACTTTTTGAAGTTCACAATGAATATGCCCTTTGACTCAGCCATTCCTCTTCTCAGAATTAACCCTGAGNTACAAATGGGTTTTTAAGTTAATAGAAAACTCCTGACAAATAACACTTTCTAACAGATGCCAGACGTAGCGCAATTGCTGGGAGAAAGTGAAAATTGGTTTAAACTTTTTGAAGTTCACAATGAATATGCCCTTTGACGCAGCCATTCCTCTTCTCAGAATTAACCCTGAGGAAATATTTATATATGGAGATTGTGCTGTAAACTGTTAATTGTTGTTATAAGTCGAAAAAAGATGGAGACAACCTAAACATTTCACAATATAANTGCTGGGAGAAAGTGAAAATTGGTTTAAACTTTTTGAAGTTCACAATGAATATGCCCTTTGACGCAGCCATTCCTCTTCTCAGAATTAACCCTGAGGAAATATTTATATATGGAGATTGTGCTGTAAACTGTTAATTGTTGTTATAAGTTGAAAAAAGATGGAGACAACCTAAACATTTCACAATATAAGACTGGGTAAGCAAAGAAATCACTACAAATACAAACAAAGGAATGTATTGCAGCCATTTAAAATGCTATTATGAAAAAGTATTTGAAGAAATGAAAATCTGTTCATAATATGTTACATGAAAAAACAACTTCCAAAATGGCTCAAGATTAATTACTTTTATTATACCAGACAGTTGTATGATCTGATTTAATCTTTACAATTCTAGGCAGTGGTTATTATCTTTTCCCCCATATTACTTAACTCCTCCTAACTTCATTTCCTTCTCTATAAATGGGATATAGTTGAGTCAGTCAGCTGGAAGCCACATGCCTGGATTTAGAGCTGGCGCTGTTACTTATTATCTATGTGACTTTGGACAAGTTGCCTTTTTCATCACTAGCACTTTTAAAAATATGCTTTATACTGCAAATAAGTATTCACATGCACACACAGATGCAAAATATAAATGGAAAGAAAAATTTGCAAAGCAATAGTTATTTTTCCTATCTTGGATGCATTCTGGTATTTTCTTTACTATACAAATCCATTCATTCTGATCTACTTTATTCTATTCCATTTTATTTATTTATTTTTTTAATGATGGTTCAGTTCAGTTCAGTTCAGTTCAGTCGCTCAGTCGTGTCCGACTCTTTGCAACCCCAAGAATCGCAGCATGCCAGGCCTCCTTGTCCATCACCAACCCCCGGAGTTCACCCAGACTCACGTCCATCGAGTCAGTGATGCCATCCAACCATCTCATCCTCTATCATCCCTTTCTCCTCCTGTCCCCAATCCCTCCCAGCATCAGCATCTTTTCCAATGAGTCAACACTTCCCATGAGGTGGCCAAAGTACTGGAGTTTCAGCTTTAGCATTATTCTTCCCAATGAACACCCAGGACTGATCTCCTTCAGGATGGACTGGCTGGATCTC
>SJYA01011893.1:6298-18845 GCA_006410615.1 Neotragus moschatus
CTCTAACCCCAGCGACAAAAAGGTATATACTCGACCCCACGCTACAAACAAAGGAGAAAACAAAGTTCCCAGGCAGCAGCATGTAACACATGGTAAATCAGAGGCGTTCAGGCATGGACTGTGTTTTTAACCAAACACCCGAGACTGGAAAGGAAAAACCTGCCAGGGCCCCTGGCAAAGGAGGATTTCTGCTAATTCCTCGGCTCACAACAGGGACCTGGTATTTTGAAGGCCAGGGTGTGTGACTGTGGGGACGGAATATGCACTCATCCCAGGGGGGGGTCCGGTTGGGTAATTAAAGCCCCCACCCCTGCCTTGCCTCACCTCAGCCTCGCCCTCCCCGTCTCCCCTCAGAGCCGCAGAAAGTCCTTGGAGTTCTCCAGACGACACAGTTTCATCAGGAGATGCCATCTGAGATTTCTCCTCTTTAAGGCACTGAATTAAAGCGTCTTTGCTCTTCAAAGACAGCTTCAACTCCTCAATCAGTCTGAAAGAGAACACAATTTAAATATTAATTCTAAGCTGTTCCCTCAGCTCAGCGGAGCAGGAGGAGGTAGAAAACGGGGCCAGAGCCCTTCAAAGGAGACATGTCAGAGGACTGAAGAGCTGCGTTTTGCAGGTGGGAGACTGAGGGCCAGAATTCACGGGGCCTCCGCGGGCCTCTCGCCTCCAGCCCAGGAGCAGCCAGACTACGGCCAGACCGAGCCACCCTCCTGCTCAGAGGCAATGGCCATTTATGAATTTGGGCCGGGCCAGGGCGGGGGGTGGACGAGAAGCCTCCTCTCCCAAGGAAATCTGGCAGCGAGGTAAAGAAACCGCATCGGCGGAGCAGGGCTGCTGCGCGAGCGTGCAGACAGCAGCGCGTCTCTCCAAGGCTTCCTGGGGCAACGCGTGGGACAGCCTGGCTGCCCCGGTAAAGGGCCAACTCCTCAGCAAGGCCCTCGCGGCCCCGGCTTAAGGGCCAAGGTGGCCGGCGGCCCTGCTGACGGGCGCCCTCTCCACCCCGGGCCTGTCCAGGGACCTCCGTCCTGGGCTCGAGGCGCCCCGCGCTCTGTCTACCCGGGACCCCCCCACGGCTGCTCCCACCCCCACCTGATGGCCACCCACCCACGCACCGCCCACGGTCAGCCAGGCCCCCTCAGGCAGAGCTGAGCGCAACCTCTGGGTCACCGAATTACCCCTTACCCCATAGGAAGCCCTGCGCCCTGACCTCAGCCAAGCTATTTTAACTTTTGAGTCTGCATTTCCTTGGCTATCAAGTGGGGACAAATAGCTTCTGCGGAATGAAGATAAGCTATCTACAATGCTCCATGACCCAGGCACACGGCAGACCTGACAAACAACAGTGGCTACGATTACTTAAAAAAAAAAAATCAGCAATTAGCGTTTTGTTAGCAGACCCTCAGAAGAGCCTTTCTAGCTAAGCCTAGAAAGGACCTCAGCAGGATAAAAAGAGCAACAGCTTGGAAGCCTCAGAGCTTCCCGAGTGCGGAGGTAAAGGGGAGGAGGGAGCTAAACGCAGCTGGAGCGCCTAGCAATGGACTGGAGTATCTGACAATTCGTGTCCACCTGTACAAATCCTGTACCGAAACCCTAACCCCCTAAGGTGACCGGACTAGGAGCTGGGGCCCTTGGGAAGAGATAAAGTCGTGAGGAGCGGCAACCTGAGAGCAGCTGCAGAAAGACCGCGCCGGCCGGGGACTGAGGGATACAAGAAGCCTGAGGCCCAGCCGAGGGCCCGGCAGCCACGCTGGTACCCCGCTCTCGGACTCCCAGCCTCCAGGACGGTAAGAAGGGAGTTTCTCTTGTTCGCGAGCCGCCCAATCTGTGATGTTCTGTGATGGCACTCCAAAAGGACTAAAGTAACTCAGCAGAGCGGGAACTGGCGGCTTGGGGGCAATGCCCCCAAAACTTGGCAAGAGGAGTAAGACTGCTCTCTAGGGGTTCCACTCTGAAACTCACACAGTCAACTGACAGGCAGAAAGTCATCAAACTGCGCTTACAATGGACTTGTTGCGCTGCATGTAACCTGTACGTCAATAAGCTTACCCGTTCTAGTGACCTCAGGGTGACTTTCCCAGTGGCCCAGACAGTAAAGCATCTGTCTGCAGTACAGGAGACCTGGGATTAAATCCTGGGTTTAATCCTTGGGTTGGGAAGATCCCCTGGAGAAGGAAATGGCAACCCACTCCAGTATTCTTGCCTGGAGAAGCCCTTGAACAGAGAAGGCTGGTAGGCTACAGTCCATGGGGTCACCAAGAGTGACCAAGAGTCAGCGATGACTTCACCTTCTAGTTATCTTAAAGCAAGTTCTAGACTGGGGTGGAAAAGGAGCGGACTGTGGCCAACCCGGAGCCCCTGCCCTGCTAAGGGAGCATCCTCGGTCCAGCAAGACCTTGGCCCAGCCCTGCCGCTTGGGCCAGAACAGGATGATTACACAGGCAGTTGCAGAAGTCCCAGGAGGGGGTTACGTGCTGTGCTTAGTCCCTCAGAGGCGTCCAACGCTGCGACCCCATGAACTGTAGCCCGCCAGGCTCCCCGTCCACGCGATTCCCCAGGCAAGAACACGGGAGTGGGTCGCCGCGTCCTCCTCTAAGGGACCTTCCCAACCCAAGGATCAAGCCCAGGCTTCCCACAGTGCAGGCGAGTTCTTTACTGACTGAGCCCCCAGGGAACACAGCGAGCGAACCTGGGGAACTTCAGGAGCCACTGCGGCTGACGATGCTCAAGGAAGCCACTCCAGCACAGGCCTGCTCACCAAAACAAAAGCGTGAAGCGTGCCCCAGGTCATCCAGCGGGAGAAAAAAGCACGTCACCACCCTTCTGCTGGGTTGGATAATCAGTGATGACAGTCCCGGTTTGACCTCACAGGTCAGACACTCTCCTCCCCAATACAAAGGAGGAACTGGTGACTTAAGCCTGACTTGAAGAATGAGGAAGAAAGCGAGCCTTCCCCTCCCCACCTCCAACTGCCTTCGGATTATAAAACTGTAGCCCGCTTAGTCCTCGGGACAGCGCCCTCTTGCCTGACCACCTGTCTCTCTCGCAAGCGTCTTATATTAATAAATCTGCCTCCTGCCTGTCACTTTGCCTCTCGCTGAATCCCTTCTGAGACGCAAAGAACCTGAGCCTCAGTAAGTCTAGACACCAGGTGAGTGATTCTGATTGAAAGAGGGTGGTTCAGATCCCAGACTAGGTTTTAGCTGGGCTTGAGTAAAGTCACGCTCAGAGGTGTGAAGTTTTGCTGCCATGCCTTGCAGGTTTTTAAGAGAAACTGGAAATCTAGACTTTCACATGAAATAAGATTTTTTCTTCCTAATGTTAGTAACAAAGTTATCAGAATACTGTGTAGGCCAAATATAAGTGTCTGTGGGCCGTATCTGACCTGCAGGGCTCCTCCAGGCCCACTGCCTTAAAGACACAGACTAGACATAAGGTCAGATTGAAGGAAATCAAGCGGCTAGATCACCTACCTTTGAGAAGAGTGGTGGGAGCCCAGGACACAAGCCAGGCCCTCCCAGGGAGGGCTCTGCTCAGCGGCAGCCAGCCGGGTGACAGACCTGGACCCACCTCACCAGGGCAGGACCACAGAGCCCTGTTCCTCCAGCTCTGTGCTCTGGAACTCACCTCTGACCTCAGCTTAGCTTCCTGGGCAGGCCCGCCTTCAGGGAGGGAACACACTGGCTCCAGCCCCAGGAGAGCCCCACCACAGGGAGGGCCGCAGCAGAGCCAGCAGAAACCCCCCCGAGAGCCAGCTGCACGCGCGTCTCCTGAGTTACTAGCTTCTCTCATCTCACGAGCAATGCCTGTGCCTTCCAAGACTGTCTTTCCCTTTTTCCTTTGGCTACCAGAAGCTTATGGCCAAAACCTGAATGCTAAATTTAGTATAAGCGGAACTTTTCAGCACGAATTTCTGTCCAGTAATCCCACCTCTGTCCTCACATCACTACCCGATTCCTGTTCCTTTCATCCTGATTTTATCCCTAGTTTCCTCACTACGGGGACCAAGCAGAAAAAGAAGGGAACACAGGGTAACTCCTTCCCTTGTTTTGGATCATGTCGTGCTGTGCTAAGACGCTGCAGTCGCGTCCGACTCTTCGTGACCCCAAGGACTGCAGCGCAGCAGGCTCCTCCGTCCGTGGGATTCTCCGGGCAAGAGCACTGGGGTTGGTGCTGTCTCCTTCTCCAGGGAGTCTTCCCAACCCAAGGATGGAACCCATGTTTCATGTCTCCTGTACTGGCAGGTGGGTTCCTTGCCACCAGGGCCAGCTGGGAGGCCCTGTAGTGGACCTGGTCGGAGCCTCACGGGGGTGCGAGCCCACCTGTCCTTCCCTTCCAGGACCGCAGCCATCTCCAGGTCCCCCTCGCACATCTTCTTCATTTCTGAAAGCTTGCTTTCCAAGCTCAGTCGCAGAGCCTTCTCTGATTCTGTCCCAGCAAAGGCCTTTTCCAGTTCTGCTTGGGCGGCTTTCACATCCTAGAGTTAAATTAAATGCATTTGATGCAATTTTTCAATACAATTGGGAACATTTTGAAAGGAAATTGGATTAAAACATAAATATTTATGACTTTTTCTCCGGCACATTTCCCCTCCCTGAACTGTACTACACATGGGGAGAACCAGTAATAAATACATTCACCAGCCATTTTCCCCCTCTTATATCCTGAAGAGTAATAGGCATTTCCAGTGGAAAAGACTCTACAAGAACCGTATTTGGGGGTTTTGAAAAATCGGATCAATATTTACAGCTTCAACGAGTACGAAGAGAAATGTGCTTCTCAATACCGAAACATACATAAATTCCTAAGAGTCACCATCATCGCCATACACATTCATCCCACACCCCACTGCCCCCTCACTATTTTTTTTTTTAAGATAATGACTACACGACTCGAAAGTACATTTTCTAAACCTCCAAGGTGATTTAGGTGGTGAGAAACTCTATGTTCTTCCTGAGAGCTTAGGGAAGCCAGAGGAAAACTGTCTAGATGGCGTAGGCAGCGTCTGTGTGAGGGGAAAGGTCCTGGTGCTCAGGAAAGTGGCCTGACAGGGGGTCTGAATCTCCGAGCCCTCAGGCCAGCAGCCTCTGACTGCGCCACAAAGAGGAAAGTCAGATCGAACTGGGCTCAAAACCCAGCTCTCCCACTTACTCGCTGGGTGACCTCGCATAACCCCTTAACCTCCCTGAGCCCGTTAAGTGAAAGTGAAGGCGCTCAGTCGTGTCTGACTCTTTGCAACCCCATGGCCTGGAGCCTACCGGGCTTCTCCATCCATGGGACTCTCCAGGCAAGAATACTGGAGTGGGTTACCATTTCCTTCTCCGGGGGATCTTCCTGACCCAGGGATCAAACCCAGGTCTGCCACATTGGAGGCAGACGCTTTAACCCCTGAGCCACCAGGGAAGCCCTGAGCCCGTTTCCCAACCTGTAAGACAGGGATAGGAACCTCCCTGGCGGCCCAGTGACTAAGACTGAGAGCTCCCAGTGCAGGGGGCCAGGGTTCAATCCCTGGTCAAGGAACCAGAGCCCACATCCACAACTGAAGATCCCACGCGCCTCGACTAGGGCCTGGTGCAGCCAAATAAATAATAAACAGAAAACAGAAGACAAATAAGCACCATCTCTCCAGAGCTGCTGGAGACTCTGTCGCACGCCTGCTGCATCCCAGGAGGCTCCAGAAATGCTGGCTCCCCTCCCTGCCCCCTCCAGCGTGTCCTCCACCACCACCTTCCCAAGAGGGCGAGAGCCTGGTGATCTCGATGGCAGCTGGGGAAAACTTACCAATGTTCTGAGACAAAAAACAGCAAAATCTATTATTTGCTGAGTGCCTGCTGATGCCGGGCTTTGAGCAAGGAGCTTTATTTATATTATCTGTGATCCTCACTCCACTCTAGGAAGTTATAGACTGAGAGATAGACTAGGGCAGCTCAGCACGGAAGCTCTGCAGTCAGACCGCCCGGCACCCGCTCTGCGGCCGTGGCCCCAGGTTTTTGTTCTCAAAGAGGGACAATTACCTCATACATCTACCGAAGGGATGAACAAAATCCGTGTATGAAAAGGCTAAGAAACCCTTCTTAGGTGTGACATATGGTGTCTCAGACATGGTAAGCCCCCCATAAATCGCTGGCTCACTGCAGTTTATTACAATTAATGCAGGGTAGGCACCTCCGGCCTCATTTCATGGACGAGGCAGCCGAGGCTCAAGGGGCAAATGTCTTCTCCAAGGTGGCAAACCAGTGACAGAGCAGGAACTCGACCCCGCACGTCACGCTGTTGCCCTGAAGGTGCGGGAAACGTAAGGTGGCTAAACCAAGAGACTGCGTTTCCTAAAGTCTCAGAGTTACATTTTAACTTCAGAGTTTGTGCTCAAAAGACTCTCCTTTTGCTTTCAGCTCAGCTGCTTATGGTCCAGGCTAGGTTCCTCGCCCCTTCTGCACCAGGCTCCTCACCGGTATTTTGGACCTACACACCCCCCTGGGGCTGCTGTGAACAGGAAGAATGGAAAAGACCATTATCAACCGTGAAGTGCAGTACAAGTCGGTCTGCTGTTTCCATCCAGGTGTCACCTCCCCTCTTACCTGCTCAGGAGAATCAAGGTCACAGGCAGAGAAAGAGATGAAACACAGACTTCAAAGATCAAGAGCGAAGGAACTGCGATTATCCTTTAGTACTAGCTTAACATGGAGGAAAGCTCCCTGACACCTAGGAGACAGTACATCTTGGCCAAGAAGCTTCCTGCCTCCCACCAGCCACGGGCAGCACCTGGCTGAGAGTCGCTGGGAGGAGGGGCTACACGAGCGGCTCCCCGAGAAGAGGGGTCAGGGAGCACGGGCAGGACGGGGGCCGGAGGCTGGGCTCTGGGGGCCAGGGCCGCGCGGCCGCGCGAGTCGGGAAGCCTGGCTCCAGGCTGAGCTGTGCGGGCCCTCCCCTCGCTGGGCCTCAGCTTCCCTTCTACAAAGAGACTGAACCAGACGAGAAGCGTGGGCTGACAGCCGGAACACAAGCTTTAAAACCAGCAGCTCTAAGTTTAAACGGGCTGCCCTGGTGGCTCAGTGGTCAAGAATCCATCTGCCAATGCGGGGAGACACGAGAGAGGCGGGTCTGATTCTGGGTTGGGAAGATTCCATGGAGTGGGAAAAAATGGCGACCCACTCCAGTATTCTTACCTGGGAAATCCCACGGACAGAGAGCCTGGCGGGCTACAGTCTATGGGGTCACAAAGAGACAGACACCACGTAGCGACTAAACGGCAAGAACATTTAACTGGGGCTTAAACTGGACTAGCATTTCTCTCTGTCCCTCTGTATCCGTGTGCTCACCCACAGGACACAGACAGTCGAGGGCGGCGTGCAGGGTACGTGGGCATGGGTCCCATACGCACAGCGCCCAGGGTAGGGCTGGGGCTAGGAGGCACTCAGGAAGCGGGCTCTCGCTTCTGCCGACACCCTGACAGGTTACAGAGAAAAGGAACAAGATTCTGCCCCCTCTGGCGTGAACCCACTGGGAGGAACAGTCTCCTCAGGGCTCGCAGACTCGCCTCTTCCAAGCGGTGTATCCTCGTGGTTAGGACATCTTCGACCTGGCGGACCTTCTTCTGAGCATCTTCCTTCGCCCGCTGAACTTCAGAGCCGCCCCCTCCGGCGAGGCTCTCAACTGCTTGGCTGTGAAAAGAGGCAAAGGCGTAAAAGCACAAGAGTGACGTCAGATGGTGATCCCAGTGCCTCCAAAGAGACAAAGAATATTTGCTGGTCCCTTCTCCCACAGACCTGTGCCGAGCTTTTTTCTTTTTTTTTAGTATTTGTAATTCACAAGCAGAAATGATGTAACATGTAAATACACTAAATCAATCGTGCAGCACGCCCTCGACCTACGCAACGCTATGCGCCAACCGCATTTCAGTTAGACACGTACATGCGACATCTGCGTGTGTGCATGTGTGTGGCTTGTATACTATCCAGTGATCTCCTTCGGGTCAATCCCTAAAAACGGAACTACTACGCTAAAGGATGAGCACGTTCTCGAGACGCCTGACAGCTACCGCCTGATTCCCCACCACGAGACTTCCGACAAAGCACCCCTCCACCACTGGCAGGAAAGGCGGAGAGCAGGCGTGCGAACCAGTGTGCAGGGAGCGGCATCCGGGGCGCCCGTGGCCGAGACACTGCGCTGCCGCTGCAGGGGCACAGCCTCAAGCCCTGGTCGGGGACCGAACATGCCGCCTGGTGCAGCCACAGAGAAGAGAGCACGGGGGCCAGGCAGCAGAGAGGACAAACCTGGCGGGAACGGTCGGCCACCAGAGGGAAAGCGTCTCAAAGCCAGCTCGACCGTTCCGTGAGCGCCAGCGGCGACTGCAGGCCTGAGGGGAGGGGGTCACCAGCTCCCCGTGCCCCCCCCCACCTCCAACGCAAAGCCAGAGCTTGACCAGCGGCGGTGGGGCTGGCGCTCCAGAACCGGACATGGGGCCACCACCACTGATGGCCTTTCCTTTTGGTTCTCAAAAGAGAAAAACAGGGTCAGATGTGAATTTCTGAGACACAGATTCAGAGCAGTTCTCATCGTATTTCCAAAGTGACTGCAGATTTCCGGAAGGCAGAATAATAAAGGAAACGGCTCCACCTAAAGCTCGTTTTTCAGAAAAACGGCAAGAGAATAAATCTATTCATTGCCAGCCTCCCATGCCCTACTTTAAGGGTATATAACATTTTTCCAACCGGGAGCCACGTGAGCAGACACTCTCATGCACAGGCCACGTGCGTTTCTGACTGAGAGCAACGGCGAGTCAGGAGGCCCAGGCTTGCCGTCCAATCTCAGATACAAGTCGCTGCAAACACAGCCTCCATTCCTATCTCGTCCCCTGCTACCAACAGGCCTTCAGAAGCTGCCCCTCCCCTGTGTCATGATACCATTTTAGTGGAATTCATTGTGAATAACTGCAAAGAAAGAACAGGGGCTCTGCAGCTGAAGAGATCGGCTTCCAAATCCTGACTCCCTTCCGTCCTCAGTGTGACTCTGGCTAAATCACCTCTTACCCCTTGGTTTCCTCATGTAACAAATGAGACGGTCACCTCTTAGAACTAACGTGCTAGCACGCCTGTCGCTCCTCTGATCTGGGTGATGCTGCCACCCTGCGAGGAGGGCGGTGCCGGGCCCTGCTGAGCGGCTCTGAGCGGCCTCGCTGCCCCCCTCAGCAGGTGTCAGAGCTGAGAACAGACCCTCGCGGGCTGGGACTAAGGCCCCCATGGCCACCTCCCGACTGACGCCGTGAGATGTCCTCAGCCCCCCGCCCAATCCCCTCCATCGTTTCCTCATCAGGACTGCCTGGATTCCCTCCTCAAGAGGCATTATACATGGCTGAAAGATTTCTGTTTTAAAATCTTTTCCCTCCTGAGCCTTGAACACAGGATTTTTCCATCCCGAACTTCCACTGACTACCACACATTTTACCCCTTCAGTTTTACAAGAACTTCTCTAGAAAACCACTCGCTCCACCAGCCTCCCCTCTACCCCGCACCACCTCCCCCGACAGCCACCAAGTGCAAATACCAGCCCNCCTTGAACACAGGATTTTTCCAGTCCCGAACTTCCACTGACTACCACACATTTTACCCCTTCAGTTTTACAAGAACTTCTCTAGAAAACCACTCGCTCCACCAGCCTCCCCTCTACCCCGCACCACCTCCCCCGACAGCCACCAAGTGCAAATACCAGCCCCGATCAAACGTCTGCCCCGATCAAACGTCTGTGCTTTGCAGTCTGAATTGTACACATGGTCAAGAGGCTGACCACAATTTTTAACAAGTACTGGCATTATTCAATTCGGGTGCATTTTAGTTATGCCTCTAAAATGTATTCCCATTAATAAATGCTCCAACTTTTCATTTACCATCTTTGTATTTTACAGTTACTGTAGCAATAAAATTTATACTCGGCAATATAGTGCAATTTTCCCCTACTAATGGAATTATTATTTTTGTTTGTGTTTTAAAGCCACAGAGATAAAATTTACTCCTGACAATGTGTCTGCTTTTGCTCTTAATGTCTCCTTATTGTAACTGAGAAATATAATAATAGAAAGCCAGAAAACATATGTTTACTACACGGTGAGGCAGAGCGAGCCCCAGGGAGATCAGCCCCAGTTCTGTTGCCAGAAGAACTGGGCAAGTCCTCCCATCCACTGAGCCTCAGTTTTCTCTCCACTCAAATGGGAACACTGGCTGCCCCAAACAGCTGTTACAAAGCATGTCAGGTGCCAGGCCTAGGATCCGGGCCGAAGTAGGGCCTCAATAAATGTCAGTTCTTGAAATGTAGGGGAAGCTCAAGGAGGGATCACACGTAAACTTACAGCTGAGTCACACTGCTGTACAGCAGAAACCAAGAACACTGCAAAGCAATTACCTTCCGACTAAAAATGCACTTTAAAACACGTTAGCTCTCTCCTTTCTTTATAGAAGCTTCTCTTTACAGAATCTGGCGCAAGAGATGAGACAGACAGCAAGACCGAAGGAGAGAAAGGGCTTAGAGAAGCGGCTCTGACCCAGCTTTCTACCCAATACAAGGAAGAACTTTCCTGGGAACACCGCCCTCGCTATTCTCTTTAACCCTCAACATTTCCTCTTGATTCTTCCTATCCTAGTTGTGGTTCTTTAGGAAAAGCAAGAGCTTTTCCTCTAACAGATGCTGGGCAGTTCGGGGCCAAGACAAGTACTTTAAGCAGGTGCTTGGTGGACAGAGCACAGACCCACAGGGGGTCACCTGCACAAAGGCCCCAGGAAACGGGAACAGCAGAGAAGCCAAGACTCAGAAGCCACAGACCCGGCCGCCGGCCAGGGCCCCTGCCTTTCCCCGGGCCCCGCCTCCACTCAAGTAGGGGACCAGACTCGGGGCCTCACAAGGCATACAGTCATGCTGGAGAAGCGAGAATCACGCGCAGGAAAATCAAGTACCCAAAACCTAGCGCTGGGCTACAAGTCAGGGACTCGAGTCCTAATTCCAGCTCTGGTCTTCCTAAGCGGTTTTGCTGCACTCTTTCCCTTCTCCAGACCTGACTTCCCCTCCTCGACAAAAAGGAGGTTTTTCCGGGAAAGCTGCCTAGCTCCCAAGATAATGACGGAAGGCGAATGAACCTGAAAGCATCTTATCAATGGTGAAGCGTGACATGCCCTTGAGATCGTCACTGGGGCCAGAGGAGTCTGCGGAGAGGCTGAGGTGTGGCCCGCAGGCAGCCACAGGACTCAGCCTGTGGCGGAGAGGTGACAGCAGAGTCACCGGGCGGCAGAGAGCAGGAAGCAGAGGAGTCCTGCCAGGGCAACGCCAGAGGGGCAGGGGCAGGGCACGCTTAGTATCTGTGCGCCACTTGGGATGAGGTGCTGGCGGAGAACAAGCTGGAGCAGTGGAGTCACCATGAATATCCTTATATAGAAACTCTGCCCTGGAAGGCTTCCTTGACCTCACCCTGCCCACCTCTTATCCAGCCCTATGGACTGTGCTTCCCAAACGTCCACCCAATCCCCGCCAACGGCTCATCACGAGTCTCTCAGCTCAGCTACTGAACTCGCCTCCTAACTTGCCTCCCTGCCTCCACCCCAGCTCCTACAACAGAACATTCCCCACCCAGCCTCCAGAGTGACCTTTAAAAAAAGAAAAACAAAGCCCTGATTGTGTCAGTGGCTTAAAACTCATGACTGTTTTCCGTGGGATCTCAGGATAAAGACCAAAATCTCTAGCATGGCCTCAAGAGCTTGCAAGACGAGCCGGAGCCCCGAGGCATGCTGGATCACCTGAGACGTGCACACTCCCTTCTCCTTCAAGACTCTCCTCTTTCCCCTGGTTAAGGCCTACTTACCCCCAGGTCTCATCGCAAATGCTGCCTTCCCGGCCACAGAGCTCTAGTTACACACCTACGGCCACTGTCCTCACTCTCACGGCGCCCTTCCTTCTCTGAGCTCTTTTCCCAATTTGTACTTACAGATCTATATTTCCAAGTATTTGGTCCCCATCATTGCTTCCAGAATGTAAGCCCCACCTGTCTGTCTGGATCACCACTCTATTCTCAGGAACCTAGGCCAGTACCACACATAACAACTGCTTGAGAAATATTTTCTGAATAAATTAATTAAGCTGATCAGATCAAGAAAGGGCCCCAAACTCCAGTCTAGGCACTTGGGGAATTGATTCATACAAACGTGGGCACCNTCATTGCTTCCAGAATGTAAGCCCCACCTGTCTGTCTGGATCACCACTCTATTCTCAGGAACCTAGGCCAGTACCACACATAACAACTGCTTGAGAAATATTTTCTGAATAAATTAATTAAGCTGATCAGATCAAGAAAGGGCCCCAAACTCCAGTCTAGGCACTTGGGGAATTGATTCATACAAACGTGGGCACCCGCCATGGAATGCTCAGCCCAGTGTGCTGGTATCCAGGTGTACGCGTGGCCTTTGTGAGTCTGGGTCTCCATGTATACACGCCTGGCTAGAAACAAGTCCTGGCCAAGATCTGCAGCAGGAAGGGTGCTGAGAATGTACCAGACCGAATTCTGCTACTG
>SJYA01011894.1:0-12151 GCA_006410615.1 Neotragus moschatus
GAGGAGAAGGGGATGACAGAGGATGGGATGGCTGGATGGCATCACCGACTCAATGGACATGAGTTTGAGTAAACTCCCGGAGCTGGTGATGGACAGGAGGCCTGGTGATGGACAGGAGGCCTGGTGTGCTGCAGTCCATGGGGTCGCACAGAGTCGGACAGGACTGAGCGACTGAGCTGAACTGAGTCTTTCTCCAGTCCTTTCCCAGGAAAGGCAGGTGGGATTGATGCATCATTCACGCACGCATTCATGCCTTAACTTGAGGGCCAGCACCGTGGCAGAAATGGAGTCAAGCGCTGGATACAAGGAGCTTCCTAACCCGTCAAAAGATACAGACTCAGGTCAGTACAGAGCAGGGTAAGGATGCTCCACAGGCACGTGGCTCCCAGAGCCCAGGGCAGGGGCCGTGGGGATGAGGCCAACAAAGGCTTCTCAGGTGGTGTAGCAGGAGCTAGGGAGCTGGAGAAGAAGGAAAGGCACAGAGGGAGTAACGGCAAAGGCCCGGATGGCCACAGCCAGGGACGCCGTAACATAAAGGCAAGAGAAGCCAGCAGATGATCAGTGAAAAAGCTGAAGGTGGCAGGCAGCCCCCAAAGACCCGAGAGCAGGGAGGACAGGATCGTGTCTGCACTGAAGGCTCATCTCTGGCAGCTGAGGGAAGGAGCTAGGGAATGATGGGGCAGGACTGAGCGAGAGAGACTGGCGACGATGCCAGCTCCGTGGTCCACAAGAGAAGGACTCAGGCCGGGATTCCGACCCTGGCAATGAGGGTGGAGAAAGCCGGGCCCAGCTGACAAACCCCCAGAAGGCTGTGGAGGACCGAATGGCCCTCCGCGCACTGCTGATGAAGGGCGGGAGGACTTGAAGTGACAGGTTTCTGACCCGGTGACAAGTGGGACACCATCTGTAGTCAAGAAGTAGGAGGAGGAGCTGTGGCTCTCCTTTGTGCATGTGAGACGCTTATCTGTCTGTCCATCTCACATGCAACAGAATATCTGAGTCTTCTTCTTAGGAAGGGGAAAATGTGCCAGATAAACAGATCTGGGAGTTATCAGGGCATGGATGTTGAAATGACGGGGTCACCTGGAGAGGGTGTCACAAGGACTATGGGTGGAGCATTTGGCCTTGGGGGACCCTGGGGCTTAAGGAGTGAGTGGGAGATATCAAGATTGTAAAACAGAAAGAGAANAACAGATCTGGGAGTTATCAGGGCATGGATGTTGAAATGACGGGGTCACCTGGAGAGGGTGTCACAAGGACTATGGGTGGAGCGTTTGGCCTTGGGGGACCCTGGGGC
This sequence comes from Neotragus moschatus, assembly GCA_006410615.1. Taxonomy (NCBI): domain Eukaryota; kingdom Metazoa; phylum Chordata; class Mammalia; order Artiodactyla; family Bovidae; genus Neotragus; species Neotragus moschatus. The sequence continues at coordinate 1,298 of SJYA01011894.1, forward strand.
TTAAGGAGTGAGTGGGAGATATCAAGATTGTAAAACAGAAAGAGAACCCAGAAGGATAAATTCCAGGAATCACAAACTAGGAAAGGTCTCAGAAGTTGAGGGAAGCAGGCATTTAATGAGGGAGTGAACAATGGCTCAGAAAGATGAGTGTGATGAAAAGCACCTGCTGCTCAAAGCAACCGGACGGCCAGGGGTGGCCTTGAAGGAGGAGTTTGCATAGAAACCGGGACGCGGGGCTTTGTGGGGCCAGAGGAAGCTGAAGCGTGGACAGCTCTGCAGAGAGGAGAGTCGGCAGCCAGAGACGCGTTTCTTCTCAGACAGTGAGATAAGAACGGCATGTCCCCTAAGAGAAGACAGGGGAGGAGAGGGAGCGCTGAGAGAGATCAGACTAAGGAAGGGAGGGCCCACCTCTGACAGGCGGGTGAGTGGCAGAAATGACGAAGCGCGAAAGACAGATGCGGTTTAGGTTTACAGACTCCTGGGGCACAGGGCGGAGGACCAGCCAGCAGCAAATAGACCCAGAACCTGGGGGCAGAGGCGGAGGAGGGAGGGCCCTCGACAGCAGAGCCCGAGTCTCCAGCGTGGCTGGCAGGCTTAGCTGCTCTGAGGCGTGTGGGGTCCCAGCACCCAGCCAGAGATCGAACACACATGCCCTGCACTGCAAGGCGGGTGCTTAGCCACTGGACCACCAGGGAAATCCCAGCTTCTAGAATCTAAGATAACTGATCTCTCATCAGATCCCCCCTGATAATAAAGAGAGGATGCTTTTGGCCAGGAGTGATAATCTCTCTCAGGAAAAAACGCAAGATAAAATAATCTCTGGGCACTGGCAACAGGAGCATCCAGCCCTCTGCACAAAAAGATTTCATCTCCCACGATTGCAGCAGGTCCACAGATCCCAAGGGCTCAGATAACCACCGTCATCCATCTCGGATTTGTTCATCTCACATAATTTTTAGAATGAGTGAACGTGTGTGTTAGCCACCCAGTCGTGTCCAACTCTTTGCAACTCCATGGACTGTAGGTCACCAGGCTTCTCTGTCCATGGGATTCTCCAGGCAAGAACAGTGGAGTGGGTTACCACCCCCGTCTCCAGGGGATCTTCCCAGCATAGGGACTGAACCTGCGTTTCCTCATTGCAGGCAGATTCTTCACTATCTGAGCCACCAGAAGAAGATATTGTGCTTAGCCGCCCAGTCGTGCCCGACTCTTTGCAACCCCATGGACTGTAGCCCACCCGACACCTCTGTCCATGGAGATTCTCCAGGCAAGAATACTGGAGTGGGTTGCCATTTCCTTCTCCAGGAGGTATTAATCAATGAATAACTGAGTTAATGATTAGTAAGGTTATAATTATTAGAATTAATCAAAGCACAATCATGCCCAGCTCTTATCCTCGGTCAGGATGGCAAGCGCTTTATCCCCCAGAGACCCTAATTCAGAAGCTGGCAAAGCACAGACATCTTCGCTCGACATGACTGATTACGTTAGCTCAGAGTATCAGATTCTCCTAATGTCCCCCCTGGAACAGCAGAGCCTCTAATTATACATGGTCTGTCGGTTAACTGTAAAACTGGGGCCCAACAACTAAGGAGAAGGAAGCAGAATTCTTTCAGAAACCAGCCTCATTCAGGCCGAGCGCTCATCCTACAAAGGGCTGGCCGTCATCCAGTCCCCCCACCCTCGGGTCTTTCAGCACAGAAACGTGGGTTCCCGGATCACTAGGTGGGGAGTGTGCATTGTGCCGGGAACTCTCTCCGATTGAACAGCAGACTTTACGTACAGAAGACAGAGAAGCAGGAGCGTCCTGCCGTGCAGCCTGGGGAACGGCGCCCAGTACCTTGTAATAAATCATAGTGAGAAAGAACCTACATGCTCGGGTGTGTACAGCTGAGTCACTCAACTGTGCCCTAGAAACTAATACAACATTGTCAGTTAGCTATATTTCAATTAAAAAAGTTTAACTACAAATCTTATTTGTAGTTAAATAAATTTTATTTAACTACAACTTTTATTCCCTTCTGCATCAGTGGCAAGGGTTTGTGTGGGGCCACTATGTGTCAGGACTTCCCAGGTGGCCCTAGTGGTAAAGAACCCACCTGCCAGTGCAGGAGACGTAAGAGACTCGGGTTCCTTCCCTGGGTCGGGAAGATCCCCTGGAGGAGGGCCTGGCAACCCACCCCAGCGTTCTTGCCTGGAGAATCCCATGCACGAAGGAGCCTGGCGGGCTACGGTCCGTGGGGCTGCAAAGACTCGGACAGGGCTGAGCGACTGGCGTATCAGGTGTCGAGGACGCCCGCTGGCCCCCCTCGTGCTCAGATGACGACGGCCGTCCTCGCTCTACCCCGTGGTGGAGCTCTACCTCGCTCTTCCTCCTGGGCTCCTCCCCCCTCGGGGCCTAGAGAGCTGCAGTGAGTGTGGTCACAGAAGCGACATTCTGGCATCTGTGGGCTAGCCCCCCACTTCCCATGACCCATGCAGCCTCTCTGAGGCTTAAACCAGCGGTTCACAACGTGCACTCAAGCGGCTCTGCTGCCATGGGGATGTCTCTTCCCGGGCTTCTGTGTAAACGAAGGTTCATAATCATCAGAATGGACAGTGGAAGAGCTGAGCTGAGGGCTGACGCTCTGAGAATCTTCACGACCACGTACATCAGTGTGTCAGTGGATAAAAATCGTTTCCTCACTAGTACGGTCTGGAGTCAGACGGGCAGCGGATCTCTCAGCGGTACAATGGGACCGCGGGGGTCAGATGTGTTTCTGTGTTATTCAGCTGCCAAGTCGTGTCCTACCCTTTGCCACTGCATGGACTGTAGCCCGCCAGGCCCCTCCGCCCATGGGATTCTCCAGGCAAGAATGCTGGAGGGGGCTGCCAGGCCCTCCTCCAGGGGATCTTCCCGACCCCGGGATCGAGCCTGCATCTCCTGCGCTGGCAGGCGGATTCTTTACCGCTGGAACCATGAAGGAAGCCCCAGGGATCAAGTGAGATGAAGTGAAGTTGCTTTTGACGTTGTCAAGTGATGTAGAAATTCGAGTATTTTTATCTGCAGTGCATTTGTGCAAGCAAGGCTGCTGGAGAAGGACTGCCAGTTTAGTCCTGGCTTTGAACCATTCCACTCTATTTGACATGTTAGTCCTTTATCCTATTTGTTCTGTCCTCGCTAGGTGAGACTCCTGGAGTCGTGCACTCAGGCCAGGGTCCCCACCCCGGGTCGGCGCACGGGGCACAGCTTCCGCCGCAGGGCCCCCACCCCGGGACGGCGCACCGGGCACAGCTGCCACCGCGGGGCCCCCGCCCCGGGACTGTGCACTGGGCACAGCTTCCACCGCAGGGCCCCCGCGCTGCAGACTCTGAGGAGCCATCGTGCGGCAGGCTGGCCGGCGGGGGAGGAGGGGCAGGGTGGGTGGAAGCTGCCTGGTTCCTCCACACTCTTCCCGTCTCGGGTCTTTCATCTGTGCTNGGGCACAGCTTCCACCGCAGGGCCCCCGCGCTGCAGACTCTGAGGAGCCATCGTGCGGCAGGCTGGCCGGCGGGGGAGGAGGGGCAGGGTGGGTGGAAGCTGCCTGGTTCCTCCACACTCTTCCCGTCTCGGGTCTTTCATCTGTGCTTCTACCAGGGAGAAGAGCGGCAGGCCACCCACTCCAGCTGTGGCCCCACCTGCGTCTCACTAGACAGAACTGGACCACGAGACCGCACTGGCCAACAGAGCGGCTGGGGAGCTCCAGTTAGGCATGCTGCCCTCCTGTTAGTAAGAAGGAAGGAGAGACTCGTCAGGTAGAAAATGAGCAAGCTCGGCCACAGAAATAAACTTAGCAGGCGACAGTCCATGGGGTCCCGAGCTGGACACGACTGGGCGACTAAACCCCCACCACAGCCCAGGTGTAAAGGCCCCATTGAGTGCCTAGAACAGGAAGAGTCACAAGGAGCCACAGCACATAGGGTTTAAGACACCAGAGTTAAAAACAATCTCAAAAGCCTTCAGAGAGAAAAAGCAGGTAGCAGGACTGGAATGAGAAACACTGGTCTCAGTAGTGACCCTGGGAGTGAGCCCTTTAAGTGGCTTGGTCAAATAAATGGTTGTTGACATTGGTTATCCACCATGGAAGTCATTCTTTCAGTGACCACACAAAAACCAGGAGGCGCAAAATGCTGAAGAAGTATCTCTTTCAAAGTAGTATTCAAGAAGTGATTTTGAATAGTTATTTTCCCCAAACGACAGGCTAATTCTATGTAAATTAAGTTTAAGAGGTCACCATTAAAACTCTGAGAGGTCACCATTAAAACTGTCGTTTACATCACTCTGTGAAGCATGGCTTTTTGTTCACATCAAATGACGTTGCACCTAGTTTCTCTCCTTTTCATTTCAAATTTTTTCACAGGTATGAAAAGTGAGGCAACCACTGTTCTTGCTGGCACCATTAGCAGAGCAAACCTTTGCAAATAGTTAATAATGGTGGGTCATCGTGTTTCAAAATGGAAAGTTTAGACTTTGCTCTTGCTGGACCATACAATTAATGAAATCAGTGGGAAGTTTTTGGAGTTCGTTCTACTAAACGTGAAATGCTTGATGTGCTAATTCTATTGTAAATTCAGTTTAAAAGGTCACCATTAAAAGTAAAATTTGTTCCTGCAGGGACAATGTAAGTATAATCTTTGGAGGAGCACTGTTTCATGGGGAAAATAATACACTTACCCCGTAGTGCTGTTAATGATTTCTTGGCTATGACGCTCAAAGCACAGGTAACAAAGCGAAAATAGAGAAGTGGGTGACAGTGAACGGAAAAGTTTCTGCACAGCGAAGAATCTGCACAGTGAAAAGGCCGCCCTCAGGCTGGGAGACAGCACCTGCGAACCGAGCATCTGATAAGATGCCAGCACCCAAGCGCACAGGAGCTCCTACAGCTTAAGAGCAAAAACCAAACGACCCAATTAAACAAACAGGCAAAGGCTCCGAGTAAACATTTCTCCAAAGAAACCACGCAACTAGCCAGCAAGCGTAGGAAAGATGCTGGTGCCGCTCATCGCCAGGACAGCGCCAGTTAAAGTAGCCGCGCGACACCGCCTCGCACCTGTTTAAACGGCCGTGAGGGAACAGAGGGCATCAGTGCTGACGAGGATGTGGAGATCAGAGGACTTGTACACTGCTGGTGAAAATGTGGATCGGTACAGCCACTGTGGAAAGAGTGTGGAAGTTCCTCAAAAAACTAAAAATAGAGCAACCAGATGATCCAGCGAGCCTGTTACCAAAAGTGGGCCCCACTACTGTCTGATTCAAAAGCCAGTAAGGAGGTAGGTCGGTGGAAAGGACAGTTTGCTTTAGTTCAGATGCCAGCAACTGAGGGGGTGTGGGAGGGCGGACGTCTGTCCAGAAGCCGACCCCCCCGGCTGCCCGTCGGGGGGCAAGAGGGAGGGGGCTCCATGCAGAACCAGCGCAGTCCGCGCTGACGGCGTCTCGAAATCGGGCATCGCTGGTCTGACCACCGTCGTCTTGGTTGTTTTAGGTACAGTTAGTCTTGGGTTCCAAGGTGAGCTTGTGTCCATTCCTTGGAGGCCAGTTCCTGGAATTGTGGCAGCTTATGTTGTCACTATAGTCCGGTCATCGTGAAGCTAAGTTCCCACCTGGTGGGGGTTTCTGCATCTATAGACAGACAGCTCACAGGATGTGGCTCAGAATATTATCTTCAGCTGCAGAGAGGGAGCTAAAGCCGGGCCGGCACTGAATGATGCGTGATTATTGCGCGGCCTCCTTCCCGTTTTCCTGTTTTTCTGCATTTCCTCACTTCTCTGATTACGCTTATTCTTTGACTGAAGTTTTTCCACAGACAAAAAGCAGGCTGAGAACAGGGGGCGGGGACAAGGGCCATAGGGTCCTGCCCCATTTCAATCCCACTTTTGAGTATTTACGAGCAAGATTTCAAAGAGATATTTGTATTGCACATTCATCACAGCATAATTCACAATAGCCAAGAGGTGGAAATGACTCAAATATCCACCGACACGTGAAAGGATAAACAAAATATGGTCTATGCGTACAACAGAATGCTGGTCAGCCTTAAACAAGGTGATCCCGTGACATGTGACATCCTGAGGACGTCATGCTAAGTGAAACGAGCTGGCCACAAAAGTACACGCACTGCACGATTCCACGCGCACGAGGTGTGTAAGGTTGTCAAACTCACAAAAGCGGAGGACACAACGTTGGTCCCTGCAGACTAGGGGTGGGGGAGACGAGCTGCGAAAGGCTTCCGGCGTCCAGCATGACGTTCCGTCGCTCCACAGCAACGTTCCTGTAGGTAATACTGTCTATACCTTAAAATTTTGTTAAGAGGGTAGAGTTTATGTTTTTTTCAAAACCACAGTTTCTTAAAGAAGCCCAATGAAGCAAAAATATATTTGAAATTGTTCGTGGCAGACACACACTCTGTAATTGCATCCAGCCAAGTTGTGACTGTCTTCCATTTAGCAGACATGGTGGTTGACATAATTTGCGAATATATTTATACACAGAACTAGGGCAGATGCTTCATTCGGGCTGCCCTGGTTGCTGACGGTAGAGAATACTCTTGCACTGAAGGAGACCGGAGTTCAGTCCCTCGGTTGGGAAGATCCCCTGGAGAAGGGAATGGCTATTCACTGCAGCATTGCCACCTGAAGAGTCCCGTGGACAGAGGAGCCCGGTGGGCTGCAGTCCACGGGGTCACAGAATCAGACACAACAAGCACATGTTGAACACAGCTTTTGCGATGAAGCTGATGTTGAATTTCAGGAAGGCGCCTCCTCCTGGGGCTTCCGCTTCCCCAACCACATCTCCAGATCTGCCTGTGTCCTTGAAGCGAAGTCTTGGTCACTCAGTCGCGTCCGCCTCGTTGTGACCCTGTGGACTGTAACCCACCAGTTTCCTCTGTCCACAGAACTCCCCAGGCAAGAACACGGCAGCGGGGAGCTGTTCCCTTCTCCAGGAGATCTTCCTGACCCGGGGATGGACCCGGGTCCCCTGACTGCAGGCGGGGCTTTACCCGACCCGGGGATGGACCCGGGTCCCCTGACTGCAGGCGGGGCTTTACCATGGCAGCCGCCCGGGAGGCCCAGCTGCAAGTACCCTGTGTCTTCTCTCTAATTAATCACAATGGGTAAGCTGTCCTTGTTCCCACCAGCTTCTTCCTTGGGGCTTTTCAATTTATCCCCTCCTCTTCCTCAAGCACTTCTCTCTTTAGTCCTCCCCTCTCTCTCTCTGCAGTCCTCCCCTCTCTCTCTCTGCAGTCCTCCCCTCTCTCTCTCTGCAGTCCTCCCCTCTCTCTCCTGCAGTCCTCCCCTCTCTCTGCCGTCCTCCCCCCCTCTCTCTGCAGTCCTCCCCTCTCTCTGCAGTCCTCCCCTCTCTCTCCTGCAGTCCTCCCCTCTCTCTGCAGTCCTCCCCCCTCTCTCTCTGCAGTCCTCCTGTCTCTCTGCAGCATCAATTTCTCTGCCCTTGTCTACTCTCCAAAGCATATCCTGAATGTGTTTATTCCTTCCCACATCCCTGACGACCAGCCGTGCCCTAGCTGGTACCATCTCCTCCCTGGACCTCAGCGAGCCCTTCCTGCCCTGCCTCCCTGCTGCACACCCCTGGTCCTTGTTCTTACAGAAACAAGGGCTCTCCTTGCAGAAGCTAGGGTGGTGTCTAAGATCACAGCGCCAGCACTGCGGCTCCTCTGTGCTTAGAAACACTCCCGTGCGAGACTCAAAGCAGCCCTCCACTCGGGCCTCAGCGGAGACGAGCCTGGGCTCCTGTCCGCTTCTCCACCCCCACCGTCTGCCTCTTTCCCTTGCCATGCTCATCCTTGCCGATTTCTGGCCAATTCCAAGAACATATTAAAATCTTCTCATCTTAGGGACTTTGCACTATATTGGTCCTTTTGTCTGGAATTTTCTCCCCTCAGAGCTACACGTGATGGCCTTTCAGCTCCTCAGAGCGGGTTTCTCTGACCAACCTGCCCAATGCCAGTCTTCCCTGCACTAGACCTTTTTATTTCTCAATTGCGCATCAGCACTGAGAAGCAGTGCCTTTTTTTTCTTTTTAAGTGCTGCTTTTTAAAATAAGTATACTTTTGGGGGTCTACATTCCCCACAAGAATATACCTACCACAGAGCAGGCTGCCAGGTCAGCAAAGACAAATGCAGGGAACTCGGTTACATTCGAATTTCGGAAAAACAAAGACGAGCTTTCAGGATGTTGCATGCAATACTTGGGACAAACATGTTTAAACAGATTTGTTTTCATTGCAGAGATGCAAAGTGAACTGGGTATTCTCTCTTTTATCTGCAAGTCTGTCTGAGAGCAGAAACCTTGAGTGGTTTATCATCCCAGCAGATATAGTGATATCGGGCAAGTACACCATAAAATATTGATGAACTGAAGCAGGGATTGACTGAACAAAAGAAGGGAGAAGAATCAGTCCACGTGATATGCTCAGTCTATACACTGGTTTTATCGATAGCCACCGAGATAGTTAATTTTATGTGTCAGCTTGGCGGAGCTAAGGGGTGCTCAGATAGCTGGTGAAATATTTCTGGCTGTGTCTGTGAGGGTGTTTTGGGAAGAGATTAGCATTTGAGTCCGTGAACTCTGTGCAATAGACTGCCCTCCCCAGGATGGGTGGGCGTTACTTAATGCCCGAGGAGACAGCAAGGCCTCTTTCTGAGAGAGAGCACACTTGCTCTCAGACACCGGCACCTCAGACACCGGCATCTGGATTCCCGGGCTCTGGGGCTCAGGTCAGGACCTGACTCCACCCGTGCCCTGGTTACCGGTCCTCATACTGAATCACACGGCCGGCCTTCCTCGGCCTCCAGCCCACAGATGGCAGCTCGGGGGAATTCTCGGCCTCCGCAACTGCTGAGCCAACTCTTGTGCTAAATCTCCTCTTATGCATGTCTATATATAGCCCATTGGCTCCGTTTCTCTGGAAAACCCTGACTAATACAGTTCTCCCGGCTGTAACCTGGAAGGGCAGCGTGGCGTGCTGCAGTCCATGGGGTTACCAAGAATCGGATGCAACTGAGCCGCTGAACTGAACTGAGCTGAATACAGGTCTCCAGGCTGTAACCCGCTTGTCAGAAACTTCAGCTCCGACTAGAATCACAGGGGCCCTGACCCCATCGGTGTGGGGTGGGCGAGAGAGTGCGTGTTCCTTCCACACTCCCAGGTGAGGCTGCGGCTGCTGGTGGGCCAGCGTCACACTCTGAGAACCACTGGTCCAGCTCACACCTGAGGTCTGCGCCTTGCTTCTTCAACCCTCACTTGAATACGATTCAGGGACAGAGAGAAGACTGCTGGAGTATGGGCTCTGGTCTAGCTGGAGACAAATGCTGGACTGATTCTCACTCTGCAAAGGAAGATGACCCTTTGCTCCGTGCCTCTATCCAGCTGAGCCAGTGGTGTTTGTTTTTCTTAAGAACAGTCCCCAGGATGAGTAAGAAATCTCTAGACACACGATGTATGTTGGCTTGGTGTAACAAATCCGCCTGCCAGTGCAGGAGACGTACGCTCAGTCCCTGGGTCAGGAAGGTCTCCTGGAGAAGGAAGTGGCAACCCAGGCCAGTACTCTTGCCTAGGAAATCTCATGGACGGAGGAGCCTGGTGGGCACCTTCTACAGGGTCCCAAAAGACAGATACGATGGGGCAACTGAGGCCACCACCGCCCACCCTTAGGGGAGACCCACCGTAATCTCGGGGTCTCGGGCAGGGCAGAGGGCAGAGACCACCGCCGCCTACCCTTAGAGGAGACCCACAGCGATCGTGGGGTCTCCGGCAGGGCAGAGGGCAGAGACCACTGCTGCCCACCCTTAGAGGAGACCCATGGCGATCGCGGGGTCTCAGGCAGGGCAGAGGGCAGAGACCACCGCCGCCCACCTTTAGGGGAGACCCACCGCGATCGCGGCATCTCAGGCAGGGCAGACGGCAGAGACCACCGCCGCCTACCCTTAGAGACCCACGGCGATCGCGGCGTCTCGGGCAGGGCAGATGGCAGAGGAGTCAGGGCACAGGCTCTTCACCGCTGGCCAAACAGAAAGAAGCCCCACGAGGCCCCAGTTATGTTTTCCAAGATAATTAAATTTATTTAATCAGTTGTTTCAGAGNGCGGCGTCTCGGGCAGGGCAGATGGCAGAGGAGTCAGGGCACAGGCTCTTCACCGCTGGCCAAACAGAAAGAAGCCCCACGAGGCCCCAGTTATGTTTTCCAAGATAATTAAATTTATTTAATCAGTTGTTTCAGAGCTAGTTTTCTCTCCAGGATCGGTAGCCCATGACAACAGATGAAGAGGACAAAGGCACGGCTCTCCCAGGCGGCAACACAGATTGTGTCTCCATGTAATTTGCGGACGTTCAGGACTCCTGAGACCCTTTTATTTCCAAACGATGATTCCTCCCCCCTGTTCCTGAGCAACTTTAGCAGTTTGCCTTGGAGGGTTCCCCCCTCATCTTCTCATTTTCCCCTGGTCCCATGTGGCCATAACAGTACCTTGTAATAAATCTTGGTGTGCTCACTTTTATCTTATGAGCCAAGAGACAGAGTCAGGAGGATCCCCGTGCGTGTGATGGAGACGACCACGGCCGCTGTCGGCTGCTCTCAGCCCTGGCTCGGCAGCCCCCCGTCTTCTCACCTCCCACCCCCCAGGTTTTCAGCCAGGAAGCTGTCTCCCCAGTCTCCTATCAGCTCTCCCGGGCACACCCTTGCTCTTCTCTCTGCCCTGGGTCAAGTCTGAGGCCTTCGTCCCAGGGTCCGAGCTCCCACACTTTCCAGTCCAACCTGGGTCCACGTTTTCATTCATTCGTTCCCTCAGTAGCAGCTACTGAGGACGAGCGACATGTCAGACC
>SJYA01011895.1:0-12360 GCA_006410615.1 Neotragus moschatus
CAGTCCACAGGGTCACAAAGAGTTGGATACGACTGCGACTTCACTTTCACTGAGACATGAAGAGATGAAAGCACTGAGATCATAAAATCTGTTCCTAAAAACATCCAACTATCTAAAGACCTGTCCCACCAGATTGCCTGGAGCACAGAGTGCCTCACTCCACCCTAAACTCCCTCAGGGATTGTTGAAGCTCAACAGCTATAGCAGCATGGGTTCAATCTTCATAGAAGCAGATGACAGATGGCAAATGCCTTTGTTGCCCAGTCATTGGCAATGCTCTTGGTAAGTGCCAATTTGTAGCTGACAGGTTGGAGAAGAAAGCCTGCTTTCCTTCCCGGCCTGGACTGGAGGAGGAGGGTGGGGGAGCCCAGTGAGGAAATCCCCATCCCTGTTCCCAGAAGGAGACAAGTGACTGCGTGTTGGAGGTGTCAGTGATTTACATCTCCTGCCCTTCACAATTCTCCCAGCTACCTACACTCTTCATCCACACCCACAGACTGGGTGATCCAGGGCTTGGCAGTTCCTGCCCCACCCCCCACCCCCAAAACCTCAGTAGGGGCTTCCTGTGTTGGCTTGAGCTGTCAAGGTCAGAATCCAAAGGTGGATTCTTGGCTGGAGGGAGGGGGCTGTCCTGGGTCCTGCCCTGGGAAAATCACCAGGGAAGTGAGGACTCTCTCTGCTGCAGGGCCCCTGGACTCCTAAGGCTGCTTGGTGCTGGCTGCTGGGGTTCCCTTCTAACCAGTCGATCTGGGCCACCACAAACTAGCCAAAGACAGCTGCCACCATTTTCAGCAACAAGAAACAGGGGGCCATGTCCTGGCTAGAAAGAAAGAAAGTGAAGTTGCTCAGTTGTATCCAACTCTGTGTAACCCTATGGACTGTAGCCTGCCAGGCTACTCTGTCCATGGAATTTTCCAAGCAAGAGTACTGGAGTGGGTTGCCATTTCCTTCTCCAGGGGATCTTCCTGACCCAGGGATCAAACCCAGGTCTCCCACATTGTAGGCAGACGCTTTACCATCTGAGCCACCAGGGAAGGTGTTCTTTAAAAACTTCCTGGCTAGAAGCTCTGAGAACCCAGATGGAAGGTAGGAAGTCTATTGGACCAGGTGCTCAGACTTTGCCCATTTTTCCTGCCCATGGATGCTCACCTGCCCCACTCTTGTTCTGCTGTCNCGCTTTACCATCTGAGCCACCAGGGAAGGTGTTCTTTAAAAACTTCCTGGCTAGAAGCTCTGAGAACCCAGATGGAAGGTAGGAAGTCTATTGGACCAGGTGCTCAGACTTTGCCCATTTTTCCTGCCCATGGATGCTCACCTGCCCCACTCTTGTTCTGCTGTCTCTAGTTGCTCATTCCACCACCAGTTTTTTGTTTTTTTAAATGGTATCAGTATTATCATTTGGATCTGACAAGTGACTGTTCCAATCAGCTGCAGTGTCTCACAAAACATGCTCTGAACGTCAGTGGTTTGCAAACTGATAATACACAGAACACATTTGGGGAAATGTATCCTATATTCATACGATGTGTAGGCCACAGATTTGATTCTACATTTCTAATAGCCAGTAAAAAATAGAAAAAGAAATTAGTTACACAATATATAATGTCTGCAAGATCAGAACTAACAAGACTAGCCCAACTATTTTAGATTCTAAGAACAAAAACAAACTTCTCTGCAGGATTTTCATAAAGAGAACACTGTATAACAGGAAGATGAGCATCCTCCCAGTAAACACAAGGCCTATTTTATAGACAGTTGCCTCCTATAGCATCCCTCAAAAGAAGGGGAGGGCCTAAGCCAAAAATGCAATCAATCAGAGCCAACCAATAGCAAGCCTATAACATAAGAGCCAAACCTGGCCTTTCTGCTGGGCTCTCTGGAGATGGGCTGTCCAAAATAGTAGCCATGAGTCACAGGTGACTACTCAGCACTTGAAACGTGGCTCATCCAAACTGAGATATATATTTAAGCTGAAATACACACCAGCTTTGGAAGACTCATAAAGGAAAAAAAAGTAAAATATCCAAGTAACTTTTATATAATTGATATAAATGAGTAGTCCCATGCTAAAATGATGTTATAGATCAATTAGATTAATTAAAATATTATTAAATTAACTTTACCTGTTTCTTTTTACTTTTCTAAATGTGGCTATTACAAATTTTAGAATTATATGGGGGGCTCCCAATATATTTCTATTGAAGAGAAGCAATATTACTTAGACTATATTCTATATATAATAAATATACAAAAATATATAATATGATATAATTATATATAATATATATGTAGCATTTCCCCAACATATTAAACCAAAGAACTTTTTTCATCCTGAACACAACACTCATTGACACAACTCTGAAGGGCAGTTGAGGGAACACTGACCTAAACAATAAGTCTCACAGGACACCCTGGTCCTCAAGTCTCTTGCGTGGCTTGTAGCTTAACTCTGAAGTCTCTTCTCTTGCTATTTCCTCCAGCTAATATCTAAACCAATATTTTCATCAGATTTCAAGTCTTTATCTCAGACTTAATGAATCAAACACTTTGAGACTATCCTTTTTATATCAGTTAACTTTTACTGCCTGATAAACCTCCCTCAAACATAGTGGCTTATAATAGTGATCATTTTACATGCTACACCATGGATGAACTTTGCAGAGTGAAATAAACCCATCACAAAAAGACAAATACTGTATGATTTCCCTTACAGGAGGTATCTAGATTAGTCAAAAGCATGGACACAGAAAGTAGACTGTGGTTAGATGGGACTGTGGGGAGGGGGAAATAGGGAGTTTTGTTCAGCTGGTATGGAGTTTCAGCTTGGGAAGATGAACATGCTTTAGACAGCTGTTGTGCAACAATGTGATTATAGTAAACACTACTGAACTGTACACTTAGAAATGGTTAAGAGGGTGAATATTACAGCACATGTTTTCTACCACAATTCAAAAACTTTAAATTAAAAAAAAAGACCAGCAACAATGAATTTAGTTCTCAATTCTATGAATCAACTATTTGGGCTAGGATGGGCTGGGTATTCCTTCTACTGGTCTTGGCTGGGCTGACATATGCCTCTATGGTCAGCTGACAGTCAGCAGCCTGGCCCATGGTTAGGGCTGCCTGGCTATCAGCTAGGGCCAGGAAAGTGACAGGCCACATGTTTCTTGTCTTCCCTCAGGCTAGCCCTGCTCGCATGGCAGTCTCAGCATTCTAAGATTGTGAGAGCAAAAACCACATGGCCTCTTCAAAACTAGACCAGGAACTCACACAGTATTATCCCTCCAACTGCTCTCTATCAATCAAAGCAAATAGCAAGGCCAAATCAAATCCTGATGCAAAGAGCTATAAACAAGCATGGCTATCTTTACAATGGTCCACACTTGTTCTGTAGTCCCATTTTCCAGAATAATCCATTATTATCTGTTTCTTATGGTTTATATGTACAGAAGCACACTATTTTATATTTCACTTTTTTCGCTTTCTCAGACGTATCATCTGTAGATTAGAGCTATTTAATTTTTTTTAGTGGTGAATTTTTGCATTATCACTTTGTTAAGCTTCCCTTGCCCCCATCTTTCCATAATCTCAGTACTAAATGCAGGATATTCTCAAGATGGTCTTATCCAAATACATTTTATTGATTCCCTCTATCTACCTCTGTCCCTTCCCTTTGGAATCCTTAACTCCAGATGCAGAGCTGCCCACTCCTCAATCTGGACTCCCTTTATTTGGCTCTAATAGTTGGGCCTAATTAAATCCAGACCAATTTGCCTTATAGAACTTAACTTACCAGATCATAATTTCCCACTTATTTACCTATCTGTACCAGTGACAGTGAGCCCTATGTCTTGTTTGCTTATATAACCAAGCATCCTCATGGTACCTGGCACAATGTAGGCATTTGTTAGGTCATTATTAAATAAATAAAAGAACATTAATGAATAGTTTGATACAGGTACAGGCCGACGATTTTCATACAGTATCTCTCTACAAGGTTATAAGGGCTGGGAACTGCACCTCCTCCCGTTATTTCTTCCAACCTGTGACTAACCTTTTACTGGAAGAATGCCTTCTTTTAATACCTATTACCTGGCTTCCCATATACTCATTCCTATGGCAACACTCTCAGATTTCTGTGTACACGTCTATGAGTACCACCTGTTAGATTCTGTCTCTCTATCAGAGTATTTCTTCTTTGGGTGTACTTTAAGTGATAGGAACTCTCTGGAAACAAGTATCCTTACACTCCTTATTCCTTCTTGTCCACTTGAGAAGCAAGATTGTGCAACTGTGGATACAGTGATTTATGTATGCAAATTAGGTCAAATTTATTAATAATCCACTAGATCTAGACATTACTGACTTTTCTATGTTCTGTTAAAGTGGAGAGATACTTTGACAGCTCACAGTGTGACTGTGAACTGTCAATTTCTCCTTTCAGTTCTATCACTTTATATATGATAGAGATTTTCAATTTTGATATCTTTTGTTGGATCAATTATTATAATAATTGATCTAATATTTATTATTATACTAATTAATATTATATAATAATTCATAATTATTATAAATGTCCTTCTTTATTCTCAAAGACTACTTATTATCTTAAAGTCTACTCTTTCTGATATCAATATAGCTACACCAACTTTCTTTGGCTAGTGTTTATGTTGAATATTTTTCTCATCCTTATACTTCAGTCTTGCTATTTATTTGTGGTATGTGTCTCATAAGCAGCATACTTTTAAGCAGTTTTAAAATGAGAAAATAAATGAGCAATCTTTGACTTATGCCTAGAGTATTTAGCCCATTTACATTCACTGTGATTACTGGTATAGTTAAGGTTTGCATGGCTTGCTAAGTGGCTTCAATCATGTCCAACTCTTTGTAACCCTATGGATTGTAGACTGCCAGGATCCTCTGTTCATGGGATTCTCCATGCAAGAATACCAGAGTGGGTTGCCATGCCCTTTTCCAGGGGGATCTTCCCAACGCAGGGATCAAACGCACATGTCTTAGGTGTTCTGCATTGGNAGTCTGAGTGAACTCCGGGAGCTGGTGATAGACAGGGAGGCCTGGCGTGCTGTGATTCATGGGGTCGCAAGGAGTCAGACACGACTGAGCAACTGAGCACACACACAGAGATAAAGATAACCATGACAACTTAATAGCTTTACTGAATATGAAGCTTGACTGAGTTGGTAGCTTTCACCAGACTACCTTCCAATGGCTCACAAACATTTATAATATATTACAAAATGTTAGTGCATTAAGGGTTTATATTTTAATCAGCCTCTTCTTGTTCATTCTCTCACATGCTGCAGGCATAATTAGTTCAGTTCAGTTGCTCAGTCGTGTCCTACTCTTTGCGACCCCATGAATTGCAGCACGCCAGGCCTCCCTGTCCATCACCAACTCCCGGAGTTCACTCAGACTCATGCCCATCGAGTCAGTGATGCCATCCAGCCATCTCATCCTCTGTCATCTCCTTCTCCTCCTGCCCCCAATCCCTCCCAGCATCAGGGTCTTTTCCAATGAGTCAGCTCTCGCATGACGTGGCCAAAGTACTGGAGCTTCAGCTTCAGCATCATTCCTTCCAAAGAAATCCCAGGGCTGGTCTCCTTCAGAATGGACTGGTTGGATCTCCTTGCAGTCCAAGGGACTCTCAAGAGTCTTCTCCAACACCNCCTCCCTGTCCATCACCAACTCCCGGAGTTCACTCAGACTCACGCCCATCGAGTCAGTGATGCCATCCAGCCATCTCATCCTCTGTCATCCCCTTCTCCTTCTGCCCCAATCCCTCCCAGCATCAGGGTCTTTTCCAATGAGTCAGCTCTCGCATGACGTGGCCAAAGTACTGGAGCTTCAGCTTCAGCATCATTCCTTCCAAAGAAATCCCAGGGCTGGTCTCCTTCAGAATGGACTGGTTGGATCTCCTTGCAGTCCAAGGGACTCTCAAGAGTCTTCTCCAACACCACAGTTCAAAAGCATCAATTCTTTGATGCTCAGCTTTCTTCACAGTCCAACTCTTACATCCATACATGACCACTGGAAAAACCATAGCCTTGACTAGACGGACTTTTGTAGGAAGTGTAATGGCTCTGCTTTTCAGTATGCTATGTAGGTTGGTCATAACTTTCTTCCAAGGAGTAACATATAACATACATATGTATGTTGTATATATTTAGTATTAAAGTGTCCTAGAATCTGTTATGAATTATCTGTACTACTCATGAAGTAATGTGGTGCTATTTGAAAGTGGAATTAGTTAAACATGTAGATTGCAAAATTTAGAGCAGCATCTAAAAATTTTTAAGTATAATTGATGTGCTAAGAGAGGATAGAAAATGGAAACAAAATACTCAATTAAAACCAGAGAAGAAAGAAAACTGAGAGAAAGATTTTAAGATGAAGAACAGTTATAATGAATAGAAAATACTTACAAATTGGTACTTATTAATCCAACTATATCAGTGGTAGCTTTAAATATGAGGGGCCTAGGTTTGCTGTTTAAAAGACAGAGATTGTCGGAATCATGGTAGAAGAAGAAATAAGACCAAACTATGTTGTCTACCAAAATACCTTGTTTTAATATAAAGACACAGGTTAAAAGTAAAGGAATGGAGAAAGACATTACATGCTAACAATCAACAGAAAGTTGGATAGCTATATTAATGTCACATAACACAGACTTCAGAACAAGGAAAAAATATTAAGAATAATAAGAAGCATTTCACAACGATAAAGGGGTCAATGCTCCAAGAACACATAAAAATCTTTAAAGTGCATACACCTAACAACAGAGTGTCAAAACACATAATTTTAAAACTGATAGAACTACCAGGAGAAATAGACAAATCCACTATTATAGTTGGAAACTTCAACACTTCTTTATTCCAACAGTGAAAAAATCAGTAACGATAGAATTACATGAAAGAGCAGCTTCAATCACTTTGTTCTAATTGACATTTATAGAGCATTCCATCCAGCAAAAGCAGAATACACATTCTCCTCAATCTCAAATGGAATAGACCACATTCTGGGCTACAAAACACAGCTTGACAAATTTAATGCAATAGTAATCACTCAAAGTATGTTCATAGATGACAATGGAGTTAAACTAGAGATCAGAAAAAGAACAGAAAATTAGCTGAAAAACAAAAATAATGGACAGTAAATAATACTCTCCTAAATAACATGAGGGTCAAAGAAGTCTCAAGTGAGATTTTAAAATATTTTTAACTAAATAAAAGTGGAAATACAACTTATCAATGTGCAGCGTGAAACAAAGTTTACAGGAAAGTTTATAGAATAAAATGCATGTATTAGAGAAGAAACAAACCTAAAATTTAAAAATCTAAACTTTTCCCCTAGGAAATTAGAGAAAGAAAAGCAATTTATGCCAAGGCAAGCAATTTAAGTGAAAAGAAAGAAGGAGAAAAGAAAAATTAAAGCAGAAATCAATAAAATTGAAAACAGGAAATCAATAGGCAGAATCAATGACACCAAAAGTTGGTACTTTGAAAATATCAATAAAACATCTAAGCCTCTAGCTGGACTAACCAAGAAAAAACCCTTCAGCAGAAGGAAAATGATTCCAAACAGCTATGTGGAAACACAGGAAACAGTGAAAAGCAATAAATGGTAAATACAAATGTATACTGATTGCATAAGATGATAACAATATTTTGTAGAGTTCAAAATACATGCAGAACTGACATGCATGACAACAGCAGGGCAAAGGGGAAAGGCACAAAAGTAGGATTCAACCAGTTTAGGATCTAAGCATTATCAGGGAAATGACAAAATTAATCATTTTACCAGATGCACTAGGCCACATATCTGTCCTCTGAAGTAAAGATCTCTAAAGTGACCATTAAATAATTCCTCTTGATAGCAGCTTCAGCAATCACCTCAGCAGTGGGAAGGTAATGTGGTGAATTCCACACTTGCTTTGAAATATGTCACAGCAATGTCACACACACACACACACAAGTAAAAATAGTAAAAGAATGTATAACCAATTAAAGATGGGGAAATAAGTAATTTAACATATCTTGCTAATTCAAAGAAAACAAGAAGGCATAGAAAAGTAAACATAAAGAGATCAATCACAAATAAAGCCAACTGCAAGATGACAGACATCGACCTAAGTAAATCAATAATTAAAATAAATGGAAAAAATATTTCAATAGAAGAGTCAAATTCTCAGACTCAGAATTTAAATATAGCAATTAGAAGTTAATAACATGGCACAGAACATTTGAACCTCAAGGGATGAGAATCATTACCAGAGTTCCATGGAGACATTTGGTAATACTGTTTAACTCATCGGTTAGAAACAAAAACCATAAGTATACGTGTGCACAGTTACATATTTGACAATATATCAGGCAAAACCTAGTGAAAGTAAATAGTGACCTACACAAATCTGCAGTCATATCAGGAGGTTTTATTGTGCTTCTTTCAATAGCTAATAGGACAACATAAGGAGTCACCCCTCCCAAGTCAGCTTATACCCGAAAGACAAAGCTTGGAATTCTAGTGAGAGGTTTTCCCAAATGAAGAATGATTATCTGTGTTTTTTCCTGGCGTCTAGACCTCTGTAATCACAGACCATATCCACTCTCCTCCCTTGAAACCTATAAGGCTTTATAACCTGAGATCTGACCTCCCATACTTATTTTCCAACAGGCTATCTGATACCCCCAGAGGAAATGTCCTCACAGAATAAAATAACAAGCTATTTGAAGAGAGTGATTTGTAAAGAAAAAAAAAAAAAAAAACACTGCATAAAAGTCCTTCAGAAATAGAAGCATCAGAGCAAACAAAATTTTAAATTAATACAGTATAGTAAAATATAAATAAGGTATTTTTAATGTAGAGTAAGACAACATTAAAAGAACAAACAGGAAAAAAATCATTTAAAAAATAGAATAGTCAATGTAAAGAACACAATGGTTATAAGATTTGAATTGATATAACTGAGGGAGAAGTTAATTGGAAGACCCACTTGAGTAATTACACAGGAGAAAGAACAAAAAGAGAAAGAATAAGAAAATATTATATACTATATTGTATATCAAGCTATCTGGAAAATAGTATTAAAGTAGAATAAAAAATACAGATAACAGAGTCTTAATAAAATCATACAAAAACTGAAAGAAATAATAGAAAAATATTTCCTGGACTTAAAAAATAAATGAAAAAATTCATATTGCAAGCATATATAGATTGTTAAAAGTGAGAAACTAATAGAAGAAACCCATCTGGGAATGAAAGAATCTATCAAAGACAACAAGAAACTTCTAAAACCTTCAGAAAGCAGGAGCATATCAAGAAAGTCATCAGGTCAGCAAGACGTTTTTCAACGACATCATTGGAAGCTGTATGAAGTTGGAATAGTATTTTGAAGACACTGAAAGAAAAAAATTTGAACATAGATGCTTAGACTTAACCAAACTAATTCAAATATTACCTGATTAAAAAAAATTCACATGAATTCAAAGCGTTAGTTTTTCCAAAAAATATTTGCATTGAAATATTTTTAAAAATAGCATTTTAAATAATAACATTTTTATTTTTCAGTAAATCCATGAGCTGCTACAAGAAATATGAAGAAATGAAATATGTCAGTGAAGTTTATTTTCTTTAAAATCACACTGCTGGGCATACACACTAAGGAAACCAGAACTGAAAGAGACACATGTACCCCAATGTTCATCGCAGCACTGTTTATAATAGACAGGACGTGGAAGCAACCTAGATGTCCATCAGCAGATGAATGGATAAGAAAGCTGTGGTATATATACACGATGGAGTATTACTTAGCCATTAAAAAGAATGCATTTGAATCAGTTCTAATGAGGTGGATGAAACTGGAGCCTATTATACAGAGTGAAGTAAGCCAGAAAGAAAAACACCAATACAGTATACTAACACATATATCTGGAATTTAGAAAGATGGTAATGATAACCCTGTATGCGAGACAGCAAAAGAGACACAGATGTATAGAACGGACTTTTGGACTCTGTGGGAGAGGGAGGGTGGGATGATTTGGGAGAATGTCATTGAAACATGTATACTATCATGTAAGAAATGAATTGCCAGTATATGTTCAATACAGGATACAGGATGCTTGGGGCTGGTGCATGGGGATGATCCCGAGAGATGATATGGGGAGGGAGGTGGGGGGTGTGGTTCAGGATTGGGAACTCATGTACACCTGTGGTGGATTCATGTCAATGTATGGCAAAACCAATACAGTAATGTAAAATAAAATAAAGTAAAAATAAAAATTAAAAAAAAAATCACAGTGAGTGTCAGAGGAAAGAAAATAGATGCACATTGTCCCAGAATAAAATCTAGATCACATCAAATTAAGAAGGAAGGAGGGTGTGTGTGCCAACAGGATGAGAAAGTGTATACCATCCTATTTAAAATGAGAGATATAGATAACAGTTGAAGAAAATAAGTAGAAACAAGTTTCAAAATAGACACAGAAAACATAGATTAAACCAAAATATTAGCATTTAGATACAAATATATGAAAAATTAATCTAAATGTAATTTCTCTAAACTCACTATTCAAGACATACTTTCAGATTGGATAAGATATACGTTGTTTACAAAAGAAAAAGCTAAAGAATAAAGACATACAAGACTTGAAACTTTTTAATAAGTGAAAGCATTTTTATCAGATAAATAGTAACCGAAACCGGTTAAGGTAAACTACTATTAGAAAAATGTACTTAAAATCCTGTAGTACTGTGTAAAACAAGGTATAATCTATCTTAGCACGTCCTACTATCTGCCCAGCTTTTTGTGTGGAAATGTTTCTGACACATGACACAGGGAAGTGGAACCAAAACAGTAGGAAGTGGTAAAGAATGAGCAGAGAAGGTGATCAGAGTTTTGGGAGGCAGAAGCAGCTGGAAATCTGTAAGTCATTGTCATAAAGAAGAGGGATCCATGCAGAAAAATGCCTCCATAAATCTTCATGTTTGCTCAAAGAGTAACCAACAAGGTGTAAACTGAATATTTCACAAAGCTCACACAGAGCTGGACATGTGCATCCCAGTCAGCCAAAATAGAGAATCTTTGGAAAATACCCTAAGCATTCAAAAGAGACCCCCAAAAGAGGCATGTATTAGTAGATGGTTAAATTCAAGACAAAAAGCACTATAAATGCACCAAAAAAGTCTTAAAAACAGCTTTCTATTAAAAAGTAGAAAATCTCAATACTTATGTCTTCTTAAAAAAATTGAGTTTACAAGTGAAGTCTTTCACAAGGAGATTCTGTCACAACTGGATTCAACAGTAAATTCTGTGTAACATCTCATAAGAAATACTACCATTCTCATACAAAATTTTTCAGAAAATAGAGGAAAGGGGGGCACAGGCTAACTCACTGAATGAGAAAGCATTGCCCTAATAACAAAAACAGAAAATTGGATAACAAAAAAAAAAAAAATTAAAGAATGTTACAGTAAGTTGCATTGATTTATATTTAAAGGACACTTCCCTGAAACACTACTGTATAACTGCCTCTTTGTTAAATATCCAGATTTGATGTCCTCGGGGCAATGTACCATGTTAGTTTATGGATGGATGAAGGGTAGGTGAGAAAAGAAGAATCAACCTAATTTTAGGAAATGATACATATGGAAGCTTGTGGTCAGGAAACTGATAGCTTTAAAATTTCTGTTACCTCTGACATCCATATTTGTAATTCTAAATTAGATTGCTAAGCAATGTACAAGTATCCGGCCTGTTGTCTGAACAGCATTTCAAGATTCTTCAGAAAGGAGATCTCGCCTCCAAGGATACTCTTCTGTTTTGCCTTTTATATAGTTTACAATTATGTTTTACTTACCCTTCATTTCAACCAGATTGTTTCTATTCACCAAATTAATAAGCATAGAAATCGGTTAATTTTTAAAATCTCCATTATAATTTTATCTTGAAATATTTATTTTAGTTGTTAATGCTAGTTCATTTAGGCATGAGAATTCTGTTCCCCATCTGACTAAATATCTGATCATGTTGTTAGAATATTGAAACATCTGCCTCCAATAGAAGTACTTCATGCAAAGTACTTATCACAGTTTCTTAAGGATAGAGAAATAGGACTTAATTAACTTGGAAAGAATAGATTGTTTAGTATATTTATGATTGCCTGCTAATAAGTACTTATGGCAGAATTTGTTTGAAAATGGTTTTTATTATGATATATAACCTAGTTTAAAATTTGTCCACTCGGTCAGTTCAGTCGCTCAGTCGTGTTTGACTCTCTGCGACCACATGAATCGGCACGCAGACCTCCTTGTCCATCACCAGATCCCAGAGTTTACCCAAAC
>SJYA01011898.1:0-12221 GCA_006410615.1 Neotragus moschatus
AAACTGACGCGTTGAAAAAGACTTAATGCTGAAAAGAATGAAGGCAAAGAAGGTGCTTCAGAGGATAAGATGTTTAGATAACATCAATGAGCATGAATTTGAGCAAACTCCAGGAGATAGTGGAGGACAGAGGAGATCGGTGTGCTACAGTCCATGGGATCGCAATGACTTTAGTGACTGAACAGCAACTATGGAATAAGGTAAGACATTTAATCATTTAAAGTCTACAGAAATAATAGGACTGAAAATATTTGTAACACTCAAAAAGACTGAAAGGTTCTTTCTCTGAAAAGTGAACTTAATGACGTGCATTTTATAATATTTTGGCAAATTAATTTTGAACAATTTCCTCTTTTAACTTAAAAAGTTAGAAAAAGGTTTTGGTGTCTGGCACATCATAATCCCCATGTATTCAAGACCAATTATTTACTTCCTGTATTGCTCTCTAGAGGGGTGGCTCTTAGATAAGCTATTTTAATGTAAACCTAATTGTTGAAGTTTTAAGTGTAATTTTATTGATAGCTCTAGTTGTAGTAACTATATTATTGTACGTTTAAAAGTATTTTAGAGTCAGTGTCCTTATGTGTCCATGCCTGCATGTGTGTACACACTCACGCACACTGACACATTTCATGTATGCACACACACACAATGGAATTTCTACGTTTTGGGTAGAAAAGTATCATTGAATATGTATAAATATCAGTAATTTGAGGAAAATTTTCAGGAGGATACTCTGGATAGTTCACATTCTGACAGTCCAAGATATTCTTTCAGAAGGTGAAATGGACTAATCACATCAAACTTTACCAGACTATTTGATTATTGATTGATTTTTCTTCACCAGTCAACCATTAACCCTAGATAATTTGCCTCTTGAAATTAATTTTCCTGTGTTGACTTCTTTTAAAAGTTTTCCTGTTTAAAAAGTTTTCCCATAAGGAAGAGGAATCATTCATTTTTAAATTAACCAACATCTTTCACAAATTTAATTGTTTTTCTCAAAATAGAAAAATAAAGTTTGTTTTTATGCTTAATAGTGAAATAATGTATTACTGCTAGATAGCCAACCTAAATGATTTACATGGGTTGTGGAGACAAAAAATTATATTAGAAATAAATGTGAATTGAAGTCTTGAGTTTAACTATATGTATAATAGCCATTAATCACCATCATAAGTGTTTTATTATCTTCAGTTCAGTTCAGTTCAGTCGCTCAGTCGTGTCCGACTCTTTGAGACCCCATGAATCGCAGGTATTATCTTCTAAATATTCCTAAAAATGATTTAAGGCACATCTTCAACATCTTCTAATATATGAATTAGCACAAATGCACTGCAATTGATTATTTAGAGACTGGCATATACATTTACAGGATTACTAGAAATTGGCTATGTTCATTAGTGAAAAACTTCTACCTCTGACTGTGCTGTGCTTTATATTTCACCAGAAATTTTAACAAATTTTCACCCTATTATAATGAACTTGTCATCACCCTGTTTACCACCATTCACATTTTCTACTTTATTCCAGATGCTGCTCCTATGTAGGTCGGCGTGGAAATGGGCCTCAGGCAATCTCTATTGGCAAGAACTGTGATAAATTTGGAATCGTTGTTCATGAACTGGGCCATGTGATAGGCTTTTGGCATGAGCACACGCGGCCAGACAGAGATAACCATGTGACCATCATACGGGAAAACATCCAGCCAGGTGAGGGGCTGTAGAGGGTGACGGATTTGAGGTTAACTAAACATCTTTTAATAGGCTTGTGCTGTTTACATTTTAATTTCTTACAAAATGTGGATGGTTTTGTTGATATTGTGGCTCAACATTTTCCTTGATTAAAAAATACCTGTTATGGTGCTGCTTTGTTCCTGCAAATCAAATGACCTTATGCAATTTTTAGATTTGCTTTTTTTTCTTAAGATTTATCTATTTTATATCTCTGGTTCTTTCAAAAAAAAAATGGTGAACCATAAATTCATATTGTTAAATTTTCAAAAAGCATTTTCTATCCTTAGTTCAATAATATATGTTGTTGGGATTTAAAAAGGGTCCAGAGTTTGTCACAAAATGTCTGCTACCATAAAAATCTATATTATACCACAGATAGTTTCATGAGAAAATTCCAGGAAAGTGAGACATTTCCAGGAGAGCCCAAATATTTTCTTGAGACTTTCTCTTAATCTTGACTACCTTAAAGACAAATTCTTAAGAATGTTTCAAGTGTTAGTAGTTCAATAGTTAATATGTATTTAAATTTAATTTCCTCTGACAGTTGATGTGTTATAATAACCTCATTTATAGTTTTGTATTTGTTTTACCTTTCATAAATTCATAAAAATAAGCACATTTCAATAGCCCAAAGAAAAACCCTATTGTTTCGAATTGCTTTATAAGATTGTGCATATTTCAAGCATTGTTGTTTAGTCACCAAGTTGTTTCTGACTGTTTTTGCAACCCCGTGAACTATAGCTCACCAGGCTCCTCTGTCCTTGGGATTTCTCAGGGGAGAATATTGGAGTGAGTTGTCATTTCCTTTTCCAGGGGATCTTCCTAACCCAGTGATCAAACCCGCATCTCCTGCATTGCAGGCCATGTGTTATTTTCTTATTCATAGCCAGTTTTAAGTTATTAATACAAACACTGAATTCCTAAGAATTTCCTGTGATTAACAGCATTGACCTCTTTAGTCACTCACGACATAATTGTATTGAGGCATTATTAGATATTGGAGATACTTCATGAAAATTACAGAGCTTAGGGTAGCTATGTTTATATATGTATAAACATTGTAAACAAGTGAGAAAATGAGACTAGTCATATGTTGAGAATACTGTCAGTCCAAGCAAGGTGTGACAAAATGTGCTTTAGCAAGTCGGGAGATGTCACAAAAGAACTGAAATTTAGAAGTAAAGGGTTTCTAAGTGCAGAAAAGAGTGATGGAATATCTAACTGATTGAAAAAAAGGATCATGATCAAAGCTACAATTACAGATAATTAGATTATTTTCATCTGCTCATTGAGCTGCATGGTAAGTTACAAGTGGGAGATTAGTTGGTAATTACCAAAGGGGATTAGATCATAGGGATTTTCTATAAGAAGCCAGGAAATTTATCCTGGCTTTTATCCTAGAGATTTTATCCTCTAGCTACTGGAGAATAATCAAAGGATTGAAAGCAGAACAAGTTCAGATTTAAAAGGAATAGAAAGAGATTTCTTTCAGCTTATAGGGATTATTAACTGAGAATGGGGATATGGGAGTAGGGAGAATGAACCCATTAGAAGCTTAAATAAGTAGTCTAGAAGAGGTGACTGAGTCCTCAGTTAGGGTGGTGTAGACCAAGAAGATGAGGAAATAATATTTCAAAAATATTTTAAGAGAAGCACTATATGAAGGACGTGAAGGAAGATCTTCAAAGTTGTATTTTTAGGCAACAGGATGAGTGGCCGCACCATCAAATG
Organism: Neotragus moschatus; assembly: GCA_006410615.1. Taxonomy (NCBI): domain Eukaryota; kingdom Metazoa; phylum Chordata; class Mammalia; order Artiodactyla; family Bovidae; genus Neotragus; species Neotragus moschatus. Next base: position 3,468 of record SJYA01011898.1, read on the forward strand.
AAATAAGCTAAGAAATATGGATAAAACAAAAAGCAACATACTTGTAAGAGGGAAAAGACAAATAATAATTTCATTTAGCATATGTTTGAGTTTGAGAAGCCTTTAGACGACTGAAGTAGCGATATTTAACAGACAAAGGAAAGGCGAATCTAGACTTAGGACATATCTAGAAAGGAATTTGATACAGGATTTGACTGTTTAGGAAAATGTTGGAGAAAGAAGGGAATAAAATTTCAGGTAGAATATGGGGAATACCACCATTTAAGTTACAGTTTGAGAAAATCTCTCAAAAGATTAAGTTTGGTCTAAGGAGTAGGAGAAAAATCAATGAGTGTAATGTTACAGGGAAGAGATCATTTCAAGAATAAAGAAGTATTCTGTAGTGTTGAAAGGGAAGTAAATGAAATCTGTACTCTCGATATGGAAGACTCTTTAACTCCTGAGCAGCTATCAAGGTTCATCTAATACTTTTTTTTATCACTGGGAGACAAAGGGGAAATAGTATTTCTGATGATTACTCCGACTACCAATTAAATGAGAAAAAGTTTTCTATTAACTACAATTATTAAGTTTCCTCTATTATGTTGACAAAATAACTTATAGAGGAAGTAACATCCAAGAATGTTTCTTACTCTTAAAATTACGACTCTGGTTCAACATAAATTTACATACATACAACAAGCAAGAAATGTATAAAAGGCATGTAAATATATAATACTTAACATAGGGCTAAACTAATTATCGCTTTTCTTTTTTGTTGTTGTTGAGTCACTATTCAGGTTAATGGAAAAGAGTAACTTATTTAGTGAGATGTTCTGAGTATTTGGAACTCTGTGCACATTTTGTCACCCCTTTTTGGATTCAACAATATTCTCAACATATGACTCTTCTCACTTTTCTCATTCACTTGCAATAATTTGTATGTATGAACTGTTGGCCCTCTATATTTGTAAGGTTTTGCATCCACAGATTCAACCAACCTTTGAACCGAAATTTATTTATTGTACTACACCATTTTATATAAAGGACTTAAGCATCCACAAATTTTGGTATCCAAGATGTTCCTAGAACCAATCTTATGCAGATACTGAAGCCTGATTGTAATTCTAATATGAAAGAATTCATGTTGGAGAATAACTTTCAACAGATTGGTGACTTACTCAGAAGCTTAAGATCAAGAGTTATTCTAGGGCAATGTCTAGTAAGCGTCAACTTCAGCTTTGCATTCATATACAAAATTAGTGGCTCTGTATGGTAGGAGCCAATTTTGTAGAAGGATTGGGTTACTTTTAGATTAGTTTTAAGCCTTCAAGAATGAGGCTTTTCATTAAAAAAGAAAATGTTTAGGATGAGTTTTGCTGGTGCTCTGTATCTCTGATCTTCTTTTCCCTTCTTTCATAAAATATGTCTAATTCTCTTTACAGAGTCCATATATGGCTGTGTTTTTTTTAACCACTATGTCACATACATGGTAAATGCTCAGTTATATGCTTCAGAAGGTATTACCAAAGTTGCTTCATGTTCCACTTTCAGAAATTTTTATGAAACAGTTTGCTTTACTTAAGGAGTATATTCACATATTGTGCTTGGAAGTTGAAATATCCAGTAGATTACAGGTTAATATTAAGAAAATCAGCTCCATAGCTTTATAAACATCACACTTAGAATTGGTTATACTAAGATATACTTACTATTTTTTAATGAAGGGTAGAGTTATAACACTTGCTTCTGTCAGAGGTTAAAGACAATGTAAAGTATTTCCTGAGAAGAGTAATAATAGCCACAGAGATTTGTGGAACTTGTATCTCATTATTTGGTCTGTTAGTTCACTGAAAACTATTTAATGTGTGAATTCATTGTAAAGGTGAACTAAAACACTTTTAGAGAAGGAAATGGCAACCAACTCCAGTATTCTTGCCTGGAGAATCCCATGCACAGAGGAGCCTGGCAGACCATGGTCCACAGGGTCAGAGAGAATTGGACATGACTGAAGTGACTAAGCACAAAACACTTTACTCTGGGCTACAGGTTCTACAACTTAAGGCTGATTGTTTCATCTTTGATGCTTAAGTGATTTGGGGAGGGGGGGCTCCAAAATCACTGCAGAGGTGACTGCAGCCATGAAATTAAAAGATGCTTGCTCCTTGGGAGAAAAGCTGTGACCGACCTAGACAGCATTTTAAAAAGCAGAGACATCACTTTGCCAACAAAGGTCCGTCTAGTCAAAGCGATGTTTTTTCCAGTAGTCATGCATGGATGTGAGAGTTGGACTATAAAGAAAGCTTAGCACAGAATAATGGATGCTTTTGAACTGTGGTGTTGGAGAAAACTCTTGAGCATCCTTTGGACTGCAAGGAGATCAAACTAATCTATCCTAAAGGAAATCAGTCCTGAATATTCATTGGAAAGACTGATGCTAAAGCTGAAACTCCAATATTTTGGCCACATGATGCAAAGAACTCACTCACTGGAAAGACCCTGATGCTGGGAAAGATTGAAGCTGAGAGGAGAAGGGGATGACAGAGGATGGGATGGTTGGATGACATCCACCGACCCTATGGACATAAGTTTGAGTAAGATCCAGGAGTTTGTGATGGGCAGGGAAGCATGGCGTGCTGTAGTCCATGGGGTCACAAAGAGTTGGACAGGACTGAGTGACTGAACTGAACTGGACTGAGTATGTCAATCTTCTTATCACCCATATGAAAGGTATTATGCTCTGTACATCACTCAGTTTCTTTATTAGCTTTTGGGAAACTTTTTAATGTGATATTTTCAGATTTAGTAATAATATAACAATGGAATAAAATGTAAATAGTTGCATAAACATTGTAATAGTTCTGTTCTGAACTCCAACCTTGAATTTGGAATCCTAATACCTCAACTTTACATTTAGATGTTTCAGAATGAGTCATAAAAACAGCCTTCTTTGGCTGCTGAAATTGTGAAAAATGAATCAGTGAAACCTGAACTCTATCTGAGGAAACATTTCTGGAACCACTAATGTAGATCTACACATTTAACACTATGTTCTTTTCAGATTTCAAGAAATAATATTACAATATAGATACAAAGAGGCAGTTGAGAAATCTATTAATGTGAAGATGTCCATAAGTTAAATCAGCAGTCATGAAAAGTAAAACAAAAGAAAAATTAAATCCTGAAACATATTCTTCTAAAAAGCCTTCTGATTAGAGCTTCCTTTTCATCAAAGAGAATCTTGCTTCAGCTTTGAGTGAAACATTCTGTTGTTATTTCATCTTTAGTGACAAAGTCACATAGCAAACACTTGAAATGTGTGTATATACAACATATAATATTTCCCATTGTTTCATAGAAATCATCTAATACAAATAGGAAGATTTATTTGTCTAGGCCAATAGAGTCATAAGAGAGAGTGGGAAACTCATTTGATAAAAAGTGTAGCTTTTATAATCACAATATTGCAAAAAAAAAAGTCATTTTTTAAAAAAAACAATATTAAGAGAAAGTGAAAGAGTATACATAGAAAAATACAAAGTATGCTTTTGGTTATCTACCTCTTTGCCAAAATTAACTTATTCAGTTCAGTTCAGTTACTAAGTCATCTCTGACTCTTTGTGACCCCATGGACTGCAGCATGGCAGGCTCCCAGGTCGATCACCAGCTCCCAGAGCTTGCTCACACTCATGTCCATTGAGTCGGTAATGCCATCCATCCATCTCATCCTCTGTCGTCCCCTTCTCCTCCTGCCTTCAATCTTTCCCAGCATCAGAGTCTTTTCCAATGAGTCAGTTCTTCACATCGGGTGGCCAAAGTATTGGAGTTTCAGTTTCAGCATCAGTCTTTCTGATGAATAATCAGGACTGATTTCCTTTAGGATTGCCTGGCTTGACCTCCTTGCAGTCTAAGGGACTCTCAAGAGTCTTCTCCAACACCACAGTTCAAAAGCATCAATTCTTTGGTGCTCAGCTTTCTTTATAGACCAACTCTCACATCCATACATGACTACTGCAAAAACCATAGCTTTGACTAGACGAACCTTTGTGCCCAAGTAATGTCTCTGCTTTTTAATGTGCTGTCTAGGTTGGTCACAGCTTTTCTTCCAAGGAGCAAATGTCTTTTAATTTCATGGCTGAAATCACCATCTGCAGTGATTTTAGAGCCCAGAAAAAATAGTCTCTCACTGTTTCCACTTTTTCCCCATCTATTTGCCATGAAGTGATGGCACCAGTTGCCATGATCTTAGTTTTTGGAATGTTGAGTTTTAAGCCAACTTTTTCACTCTCCTCTTCACTTTCTTGAAGAAGCTCTTTAGTTCTTCTTCACTTTCACCATAAGGGTGGTGTCGCCTGCATATCTGAGGTTATTGATATTTTTTCCTGGCAGTCTTGATTCCAGCTTCTGCTTATCTAGCCTGGCATTTCACATGATGTACTCTGCATATAAGTTATATAAGCAGGGTGACAATTTACACCTTGAGATACTCCTTTCCCAGCTTGGAACCAGTGTGTTGTTCCATGTCTGGTTCTAACTGGTACTTCTTGACCTGCATACAGATTTCTCAGGAAGCAAGTAAGGTTGTCTGGTATTCCCATCTCTTGAAGAATTTTCCACAGTTTGTTGTGATCCTCATAATCAAAGGCTTTGGCATAGTCAAAACGTGGTCCACTAGAGAAGGGAATGGCACACCACTTCAGTATTCTTGCCTTGAGAACTGCATGAACAGTGTGAAATTCACTAATATTCTTTCAGGCTGATATTCAAGTGCACATAGTGGTGCTGGATGTCCTCTTTTGCGTGAACTTGGGTGTTTGTGTGTAAATGCAGCGTCACGAAGATCAATGGTCAGCTTTCGGTAGGGAAGAGTTAGAGGGCTGGGAGGGTTCTTCTGTTCTCTTTTCTGTCTGTTAAGAGGTTTCTAAAATGTTTTCTGTGCCTGATTCTTAGGTCAAGAGTACAATTTTCTGAAGATGGAGCCTGGGGAAGTGAACTCGCTTGGAGAAAGCTATGATTTTGACAGCATCATGCATTATGCTAGGAACACCTTCTCAAGGTTGGAGTCTCAGGTTATACCTCTTGACTTTTAATTCCTTTCCTCTGTGTGGCTCCTCACAAAATAGGCGTAGCATAGAACTAGAACCGCTTTTAAATATTGCTGCTGCAGAGTACAAAAAATGCTTGCTTGGTGTTTATAGCCAACACCAGGCATTTGAGATTTAAAAAACCCATTTCTTATCAAAATATATTCAAAGTAAGAATTTAAATGGTATGAATTATTTAAATTATTTAATATTACTAATCATACAAATGTTCAATTGAAATGATTACCAAACCAATCAGCATGTTTAATTGGCAAGCACTATTAATAGAAATTAGGCATTTCAAATACAGAGCTCAGTTGTTGAGTTGGAATGTTATACTCTTCCTATGACTTGTGTTTTTATTGTATATTTTCTGTTGCTCAAGTACTAATTACACTTGAAAATAGCTACAGTAAATTATCAGAAAACATTTTAGAAAGATATTTTGCTTCATATAATTTAGAATTCTGCCATTTACTAACCTTAGAATTATTTTGTCAATGACTGAATGCTAATCTTAAGAGCGTAATAAATTTGAGTTTTGATCTATTTCACTCTAAAGAAGTTATCATCAAGGCAATAGTTTCCAGGTAAGTAATACGAAACTGTTTAAGTCATCTCTTTTTTTCCCATTTTATACCCATTTTACACTCCTATGTCCATTCCACTCATTCTTTTTTTTATCATTATGTGCATTTCACAACTCATTAATTTTTATGTTTAAAGGCAATGTTTCAATCTGAAACACACATTTTCCCTTATTCTGTACTCCGTTTATGTCTTTAAATGGTTGCTTTTCCATAAACCACAGGATTCATGCAGTTTGTTGCCCCCTACGCCTACCTTGGTGTTGCATGACAACTAGCCTTGACATATCAAGTTTTCTTATTGTTTCAAAATTTGGGTATTCACTTTTCCTAAATAAACATATATATAAGTGATATATAAGCTATAGTGAAAGATAGATAAGCTATAGTGATATATAAGCTATAGTGAAAGAAACTGCATGTATCTGTGAGAAGAACTGATCCAATTCACATATTTTTTTTTTCTGAATTTAAAGAAGATGGTTATTAACTCATACATACATTGAAATACAAATTACAGGAAAGGAAATATTTGGCACAGTTCTCAGGCACCACCTTCAAAGTATTTGAAAGTTTTTTATTATAATAAAGAAATCTCAATATCAATAGCAACCCACTCCAGTATTCTTGCCTGGAGAATCCCATGGAAAAAGGAGCCTGGTGGGCTACAGTCCATGGGGTCACAAAGAGTCAGACACAACTGAATGACTAACACACACATACACACAATATCAAATGTACCATATTATCTATTTTTAAATGTACAATTTGATAGTATTAAGTACATTCACATTGTTAGGAAACACATCTCCAGAAACTTTTCATCTTCCAAAGCTGAAACCCTATACCCATTCATTAAACTCTCCACTCTCCCCACCCCCACCCCAACCTCTGATAACCACTTTTTTACTTTCCGTTTCTGTGAATTTGGCTAGTTTAGGTACCAAGTAAAATTACACAATATTTATCATTCTGTGACTGTTGTTTTTTTCAACCTAGCATAATCCTTAAGGTTCATCTATGTTGTAGCATGCAGCAAAATTTCCTTCCATTTTAAGGCTGAATAATATTCGATTGGATATATATATTGACTCTTTGTTTATTCATTCATTTGTTCATGGATATCTGAGTTGCTTTCACCTCTTGGCTACTGTGAATAGTGCTACTGTGAACATGTGTATGTGAATATCTCTTCACGAGCCTGTTTTCCTTTCTTTTGGATATATACAAAGGAGTGAGATTGCTGGAATGTATGGTAGTTCTATGATTGTGTTTTGAAGAACCTCAATCCATTTTTTCATAGATGCTGCACTATTTTGCAATCCTACCAACAGGGTATAAGGGTTCCAATTTCTCCATATCCTCACCAACATGTTTTCTTTTCTATTTTTTCAAGTTTTGATAGTAACCGCCCTAATGGGTATGAAGTAATGTCTCATTATGGTTTTGATTTGTGTGATTAGTCATGTTGAGAATATTTTTCTATGCTTGACAATTTGTATATCATCTTTGAAAAAATATATATTCAAATCTTCTGCCTATTTTTTTCATCAGATTACTTCATTTTTCTGTTGTTGAGTTGTAGGATTTCTTTGTGTATTCTGGTCTCTTATCAGATATATATATATAATATATACACACATATGGATATATAGAGATGGTTGGATGGCATAACTGACTCAATGGACATGAGTTTGAGTAAACTCCAGGAATTGGTGACGGACAGGGAAGCCCGGCGTGCTGCAGTCCATGTGATTGCAAAGAGTCAGACACAACTGAGCGACTGAACTGAACTGATGTATATATATATATATTATCTCCTTTTCACTCTTTTGATTGTTTGCTTTGCTATGCACAAGTCTTTTAATTAAAAATGCAATCCCACTTACCTATTTTTGCTTTTGTTTCCTATGCTTTGGGTATCATATCCAAGAAATCATTGCTATATTCACATTGCTACAAAAAAGATAAAATATCTAGGAATAAACCTACCTAAACAGACAAAAGACCTATATGCAGAAAACTATAAAACACTAATGAAAGAAATCAAAGATGATACAAACAGATAGAGAGATACATCGTGTTCTTTGATTGGAAGAATCAATATTGTGAAAATGACTATATTACCCAAAGCAATCTACAGATTCAATGCAATCTTTATCAAACTACTTTTAGTATATTACACAGAACTAGACCAAAAAAATTTCACAATTTGTATGGAAAACACAAAAGACCTCATATAGCCAGATCATTCTTGAGAAAGAAAAATGGATTCAACCTTCCCGACTTCAGAATATACTACAAAGCTATAGTCACCAAGATAATATGGTACTGGCACAAAAACAGAAATATAGAACAATGGAAAAGGTAGAAAGCCCATAGACAAACCCACACAGCTATAGGCACCTTATCTTTAACAAAGGAGGCAAGAATATATGATGGAGAAAAGATAGTCTCTTCAACACATGGTGCTGGGAAAACTAGATAGCTACATGTAAAATAATGAAATTAGAACATTTCCTAACAAAAATAAACTCAAAATGGATTAAAGATCCAAATATAAAACCAAAGTCTATAAAACTCTTAGAGGAAATCATAGGCAGAACACACTTTAACATAAATCACAGCAAGATCCTCTCTGACCCACCTCCTAGAGTAATGGAAGTAAAAATAAAAATAAACAAATGAGACCTAATTAAGCCTAATGCTTTTCCACAGCGAAGGTAACTGTAAATAGGGTGAAAAGACAATCTTCAATTGGAGAAAATAATAGCAAATGAAACAACTGACAAATGATTAGTCTCTAAAATATGCAACCTATTCATGCAGCTCAAAACCAGGAAAACAAACAAAGCAATCAAAAAGTGGACATTTCTCCAAAGAAGACATGCAGATGGCTAATAAACACATGAAAAGATGATGCTCAACATCCCTCATTATTAGAGAAATGCAAATCAGATCTACAATGAAGTATCATCTCACACTGGTCAGAATAACCATCATCAAAAAATCTACAAACAATAAATGTTAGAGAGGATGTGGAGAAAAGGGAACTCTCTTGCACTGTTGGTGGGAATGTAAATTGATGCAGCCACTATGGAGAA
>SJYA01011901.1:0-11666 GCA_006410615.1 Neotragus moschatus
ACTGTCTGCTGGGCTGGGCACATCCCCCGCCCCGTGCCCTCCCGTGTAGGCGCAGGAGCGAGCCTGCTGAGGGTCAGGATGGGGCACGTGTGCGTCAGGCGTGCTCTGATAACCTTGACGTCACAAGACACGGGAGCGAGCCGGCTGAGGGTCAGTGGGGAATGGGGCATGTGTGCATCAGGCGTGCTCTGATAACCCTGACGTCACAAGACACGGGAGCGAGCCGGCTGAGGGTCAGTGGGGAATGGGGCGCTGTCGATCTGAAACCAAGTTTCTTTATATAGGAAGACGGACATGTGAGAAAGGATTCTGCGCGCTCAACGTGAATGAAGTCCCACCTAAACAAAAGCTCGGGAGATACGAGATGTCTCAGGGAGGCATTTGGTCCAACTGATGGCTGCTGCTGCTTCTGCTAAGTCGCTTCAGTCATATCCGATTCTGTGCAACCCCACAGACGGCAGCCCACCAGGCTCCCCCATCCCTGGGATTCTCCAGGCAAGAACACTGGAGTGGGTTGCCATTTCCTTCTCCAGTGCATGAAGGTGAAAAGGGAAAATGAAGTTGCTCAGTCGTGTCCGACTCTTAGCGACCCCATGGACTGCAGCCCACCAGGCTCCTCCTCCATCCGTGGGATTCTCCAGGTGAAAGCACTGGAGTGGGGGGCCATTGCCTTCTCCTAATGATGGCTGGGCCACAGCAAACAAGTCGATGGAGGAAGAATGCTCGGTAAAAATGCCAGTGGTGTACGGATTAAAGTGCGCTTCAGTGCAGAGTGACGATGAAACAGGCTTGGCAATGACGGGCCTTACGACAGTAACGTAAGCGTCAGTGGCCGGGGAGCTGCGGGGGGTGACGGACGGGAGGGGCTGACTTCCTCATCATCCAGGGCAGATCCGGCCAGCAGAGAGCATCCAACCCAGGTGCCCACCTACACACTCGTGCACACTCAGATAGAACACCTCTCCAACCTGTCACTGTTTCTTGTATTAATATTTCTTTTCCTAAAAAAGATCTTTGTGTGTACCCTGGAGGAGGGCATGGCAACCCGCTCCTGAATTCTTGCCTGGAGAATCCCATGGACAGAGGAGCCTGGAGGGCTACAGTCCACAGGGTCGTGAAGAATTGGATACGACTAAGGCGACTTAACACACACAGCACACCAACAGTGTTAAGATTAGAATCTCGAGAAAAACAAAGTTATAAATCACAAAATAAGAGAACAGAATATAACCAATGTTGGAATACTGGCAGTAAGTGGGCGCTTTTGATACAGTCTGTGTTTTAAGTTACAGAGGGAAAGTGCCCTCATAAAATGCCAATAAATCACTTTGCCTTAATCACTAGAATGTAAGCGAAATTTATAGTGTCATCTGTGAGGCACTCTTGGTTCCTCATCGCTGACAGTTCGGGAAAAAACGGCATTCTTTCAAGCTTGCCTAATTAATTTACTTTAAAATTAAGAGTTATTAGTTTTCTATTTTTAAACATTTCCTTACACCATTACTTTGCTTTCTCTGTTACTGTTCGCCTAACTTCAGAGGTGATTTTGGGTCATTATTTTCTTTCATGGGCCCAGATGCCATCCTCTGTCTGGAAGAATCTGCAGATGGCCAGCCTGCCTTTCCCACAGTCATTCCTGACATCAGGAGTGGGAGGCCTGGCCACTGTGGGTCTGCTTCTAAAGCATCCGTGGAAAGAAGAACCGACCTCTGTCTCTCTGTCTCTGTTCCCAGGGGCTTGTGGGCTCCACGTGGCTGAGTCTTCCCGGCCCTGCTAGGAGATGCTGCTGGAAGTCCATTCTACAGACAGGAAGTGGGGTCCCAAGACAAAAGTCTCCCTGGTTACTGGAAAGTGAAAGTTTCATCACTCAGTCATGTCTGCCTCTTTGGGACCCCATGGACTGTAGCCCGCCAGGCTCCTCTGTCCATGGAATTTTCCAGGCAGGAATACTGGAGTGGGTTGCCATTTCCTCCTCCAGGGGATCTTCCTGACCCAGGGATCGAACTCAGGTCTCTTGCATTACAGGTGGATTCCTGACCGTCTGAGCCACCGGGGAAACCCATAGTTACTGGATGCCAGCTCCAAACCCAGTAGGTCCATTGTCAAAGTCAGAACCTAAGTCAGAATCTAAGTCTCCAGGCACCAAGAGTCCACTCTGCAGAGACGGACGCAGAAGCTCAGACAACCACCATGGCTATTTTATAGAAGCTGCTGGAGAAATTGCTATCAGGTAAAGGTCATCAGAGTATGACTTGGGCTCTCACTGCAGCTGAATTAAGCCCAAACTGTGAGCCAGGCATGGTCCAGCCCTTCTGCCTCCCCGGCTGGAGGACCTGCACAACTGTGAAGGGACACGTCGGGCTCCCTGAGCCCCTGATGGTTCTCTACTCACCCCATACTGCTCTGTCAGCTCCGAGGAGGAGGGGTTCCTTCCCCTCTTCCACGGGCTGTGACTTCTACTTCCTTCCATGGGCTGAGACGGGCAGAGCATGGGGTTCTTTCTGGGCTGGAGCTCGTAAGAGCTGGGGAGACCTTATCTGAGGCCAGGAAAGGGGGGCCCAGGTGTGCAGACCAGACCCTGGGAAGACCACGGCTGCGTGAGTGAGGCGGCAGCATGTGCACCCCCAAAACTGTGGCTCCGCAGGCCCAGGTCACGGCGGGCAGTCATGGCAGGCAGTCACGGTGGGCAGTCACGGCGGGCACCAGGCCTGTGAGGCACGCACCCTCCTATTCCTTCCATCCAGCTGACCCTGAGCTTGGATGCCAGTGCCATGAGGTTGGAGCACAAAGCTTCCATCCTGGAGGCAGCCCAGGCTGGAATTACAGTCGTGTGGGGCCCTTCCTCCTGGAGGAGCCCCCCTCTCTGACATTCCTGGGGCTCAGACAGCACCTGCCGGGTCAGTTGCAGACTCTCTGGGGTGCCTGCTCCTCTGTGCCCAAGGACTTTAAGGAAGCTCCCTCCGTGTCTTTCCCTGGAGATGGCAGATGATTGGGGCAGATCACTGATCCCTTTGTCACCTGGGTGCATCAGAAGCTGTGAGGTCTGAGTGTGAGAGCTGAGAGCCCCCGTGAATCTGACACCATGGGCCCTGCCCCACCCGGGAGACCCAGGCCATCCAAGGGGACCGAGCTACCAGCCAACTGTATAATTTAAAATTTTCTACTGGTCACACTCAGTGAGAGGAAACAGGTGAAATATTTATATTTTAATCATCTCTTTCATTTAATCTAATTATCCAATTATTATCATTTCAACTCCAATTATCCAACATTATCATTTCAATATGTCCCCAATTTAAAAACTGATGAGTGATCTAGTCTAGCTTTTTTGTAGTGTCTGAAATCCGGGGTGCATTTCCCATTTAGAGCGCATGCTTCAATCTAGACTCTCCTGGGTTCAGGTGCCGTAACCCCCCAAGCTGCACCCCTGCAGAGGCAGCCTGGCCGGGATGTTCCCGGCGTCTCAGGAGAGAGAAGGCTGCCCAGCAGCCCCTGGCAGCCACCCCCCCGGTCACCAGCACTGGACTTTGTTTCTGAGATTAGGGGTGATTTCCCTGGAAGATGCTTGGGAGGCGTGGGTGCCCCATTAGGAAGCAGGCGGGTTTGTCCTCGCTCCCAGGAGACCAGCCCCACCCCGGGAAGCCCCACCAGGACACAGAAAGCAGAGTGGACTGGGGCATCCTGTAAAGGAGACGGGACTTGCTGAGACCATGGGAACCCACTCACAGGAAACAGCAACTGCATATCATCCCACTGACGTCAAAGCCAGAACTTCACTGGCAAAAAGGGAAGGCTTAAACTTTAGAAAGTAAACATTTATTAATTCAGCCACTATCAGACTGTATCCACGTGTGCCCCACAGGAGAGATTCAGACCCAGTGAGACTGGTTCCTGCCCTTGAGGAGGTCCCATTCTAGTTGGGGGACAGCTGTGTATGCAGAGGAATAATTAAGGACTCTGTGAGGTGTGTTGAGGGTAAAGTAGGAGTTCACAAAGGGAATGTTGGGTGATAAGTCTTTCCAAGAAGCAGGATCAACTTGCAACTTCAAGGGCATTGAAAGGACAGAGCATTTTGGACAAGTGGACATAAGCGTGCCTGGGAGGCAGGAAGGAAGGCTAGATGGAGAAGGGGCCTAAGAATTAATGCCTTCAAACTGTGGTATTGGAGAAGACTCTTGAAATTCCCTTGGACTGCAAGGAGATCCAACCAGGCCATCCTAAAGGAAATCAGTCTTGAATATTCACTGGAAGGACTGATGCTGAAGCTGAACAAACTCTGGGAGATGGTGAAGAACAGGAAAACCTGGCGTGTTGCAGTCCATGGGGTCACAAAGAGAGTGAGGACTGAGCAACTGGACACCCTTCCATAGACTTGTGGTTTTATGTAGGATTGCCCTGCACTCCTTTATGGGGCTACACTCCCAGCCTACTTTGCAGATAGTCAAGCCCAGATGACTGGGTTCTGGCCAATAAACTGGTAACAGGACTGTAGTGTAGGATCATGGAAAGTCCCTTTCTTCTGGGAAAGTTAATGTGATGGGTGGAGCACCAGCAGCCATGTTGGACCCTGAGGCAGATATAAGGATCTACTTCTTTTCCTGCTTCCAAGGCAGGCATTTCTGCCAACTGTATCTCTAGGTCTAGAACTACTGAGTCACGGGCTGGCCCTAGCTGTAGCCTTTGCAGGCTTTATTATTATTTTTTTTTTAAGTCTTTGTCCCAGTTTGCAATCTCATCCATCCTGTAGGAAAGTTCTCTTTGCCGCTTAGCCTTATTCAGCATTTTCTGCCTTTCTCCTTTCAGCACCTGCTGGACACTTCCTGTGGCTGAGAACTTTCCGAGTGGTCATCAGCCATCAGTCCCCACTTCCACCTTATGCCAGGGGCCCATCCACACCCAGACCTGACTGATCTGTCCTGTCTTCCTGGCCTCAGCTGCCCATTCCTCTGCCCAGCCGCTCGGCTTTTGGCCATTTAATTATCTGTGTAACTTTTTCAACACCCCTTAGGCCAAGTTGCCTGTGCTGGCAGCTCTTTGATTAGGGTTGACTAGAGTTATAAGAGTTGTGCAGATTTCATGTGCATTTTGGAACGATTTTGAACTCTTTTGTGGACTCTCATCTCCAAATAAGCGACATGGAATTTTGAATGAGACCGTGATGGATGTATTTTATACACTTTAATGAAATCTTTAGAAAAAAAGATCTTGTATGTTCTTTGTTGGACTAGTTTACCTAAAATGGGTTGTCATTTCAGTAAATTATATTTATTTTTAGGATCAACACTGTAGTTGGGTGTTGCTCCCGCTGAGGACCACAGCTGAGTGATGCTGAGTTGACCTTGCATCTGAGAAGTCCTCTGATTAGTGCTAGGCGTTCATCTCTGTCGCTGTTTGGGTGTCTATGATCATCTCTTTATAAGAACCACTTTATTTCACAGCCATCTGTCCACGGCCGAGTTCTCTGATGGCACAAGCCGTGGTTATGCTAATGAGCAAAGTTTCTCTTCAGTCTGATTTAACTGGAAATCCATTCTCAACTTCTTTTAAACATAGTATTTACCATAGGTTTTTATTATACGATCTTAACCAAGAGAATTCCCTTTAGTTACTAATCTTCTGATAGAATTTTTTTTTTTTTAATCTGAGCAGTGTTGGGTTTTTGTTTTTTCTACCCTAAACATTTTTCTACGTCTCTCCTTGCAGTCACATAAATCTGATCTTTTAATCCATTGAGTTGGTGGAATCTCATGGTTAGGTTTTCTAGTCTTGAGACATCCTCACATTCAAGGGAAAATCAGAATCATGTTGGATAGTTTTTTCCAACATGGACATGAATTTCAGTAAAATTTGTTTATGACTTTTGCATCTATGGTTATAAATAAAACAGGCTTAAAATTGTATTACCTCACAATGCAATTGTCCAGTCTGGAAACCAAGTGAAGCTCCAAAGCTGGTTATTAGCTTATTTTCCTGGGAAGGGTGAAGATGCCCTTCACTGTGGATATTAACCCTAACTGCCATGCCAGTCTTGGAGCCTCCCCTTGGGGTGACTTTAGTGACCCCTCTCCTAGTCAAATCTTCCTTTCTCCTTGGTTCAAGTTTGGCATTTTCAGATTTTCCAAAAACATATATATTTTATCTATGCTTTCCAACTCATTAACACAGAGCTTTTTGGAGAAATATCATGTTACCTTCTTTGTGCTTGGTTGTTTTTTTCTTTGAGAATTTAAAATATTTTAATACAGTTCAAATCTGTCAGCCTGGTTCATTTCAGCTCCTTCTCTGCCAAACCGGGAGGCAGGGACCGCGGCAGCGTCTCCGCCTTCTCTCTGTCTGTGGGGACCAAGGTGTAACGGCCTCTGCCGCGTCGCGCTTTAAACTTCACATCATCCTTACTTCTCTCGATCTTGCCAGCCGCAGCACCCTTTTGCCCGATGTGAGCGGAAGGCTCCCGATTCCCTCGGTTTTGCGTGGCGTGGTGCCAAGCTGCGGCGAGCAGGAACTTTGAGCAGCGAGAAGCGAGGAGGACGGGAAGGCGCCTGCGATGGTTTCCGTCACCCCCTCGTCTTCTGAATTTTTTGGCTTCTCTCCTTTTTCTCACCTGTAGTCTTGACCAAAGTTTCCTGCTTTATACGCACCTGCAGACATCCAGCCTTTGCTTTCTCCTCTTTCTGAGCTCAGTGCAGCTGCGGGCTGGGCTGTCTTTAGGCAAAGGCAGGGAGGGACGCTTGCTTTGGCTTTTCCCTAGCCTCCTGACTTGAAGCCTTAGCTTCCGCTCCCCCGGTCCGCATGTTAACTCATCTGTTTTAGGCTTGTCTGTCTCTCTTCGGCCGTGCTTTCTCTCTGTGGCTGCACCTGTCCTTTCTCTAGTTACGCGAGCGGGGGACACTCTCGAGTTGCGGCGTGTGGGCGTCTCACCGCGGGGGCTTCTCTCGTTGAGGAGCCCGGCTCTAGGGCACGCGGGCTCCAGTGGTTTCAGCCCCCAGGCTCCAGAACGCAGGTTCCGTAGTTGTGTCCGCAGGCCTAGTTGCTCCACGGCACGTGGGATCTTCCCTGAATCAGGGACTGAACCTGTGGCTCCTGCACGGGCAGCCAGATTCTTCATCCTGGAGCCACCACGAAGCCCCTTGATAACTATATTTAAAATCAAATTCCTAATTATGCTTTAGCCATGCCCCAGAAGGGAATGCAAAGTTTCATTAGAAACTCTTTGTAATTTTAACCTGATTGTGTTTTTACCCACATTTACTGAGTTCCATGGAGAAAGAGCTCGCAACCCACTCCAGGCTTCTCGGCTGGAGAATTTCCATGGACAGAGGAACCTGACGCGCTGCAGTCCAGGAGGTCACAGAGAGTTGGACACAACTGAGTGACTCACACACACACACACACACACACACACCCCGAGTCCATGTTGTTTAGGTTTCAGTGATACTTCAAAATCAATAGCTTCTGATTTTATTATTCTTTGGCCGAAAGGATAATCTGCACAGCACGGAGCCTTCGACATCTGGGCGGCTCTCCTGCCGTCGGCCTCGTTGTTAGTGCTGGTACACGTGCTATCTCTGGAGTATCTAAAGGGATTTGTAATCTGCGTGTCTCGGCGTAGAGTAGCTCATGTGTCTCCCACTGCGAGCCCTCTAATTGGATTATTTAAACCCTCTGTGTATTCTCTAGTGTTCTTCTATTGGCTGTATCACTTACCGGGCCAGTCATTTGTCGTTTAAGGATTCTGAGTCTATCATTCTGTTCTGTGTGGTCACAACCATGTCCCGGACATGAAAACCATGTCCAGCTTTCACCTGTTCCGTTTCTGTGAAATCATTTTCACCACTTAATATATTAATATTGAAAATGCTTCACACTTAGTTGCAAGCACAGCGCCATCAGCACACACCGTCACCTGGCTTTCCGGTGGCTGCGCTCGCGTTATCTCTGTCGCAGGGGACTCTGCTGCCGTCACTGTTTTTAGTAGTCATGTGGTTTTTAAGGCCAGTATCAGGACCATAGCTTTTCACTTTAAATGCTCCAGTGACGTCGCTGAAGGAGGACCCTTGTCGCTGACACAGCCCTTTCACACCACAGACAGCCCACGGTCAGCCTCCACTGACTATCGGCACCTGTGGGCTCTGCCTGACAGAGTCTGGCTGGGAGCTTCACTCACAGGTGAGTGACTGCTGGATGATGCCGCTAGTAATGCACCACCTGGGCAGGTGCGCTCAGGCTTCCCGGGGCCAGCTCCCCGAACACACGCTCAGCTGCTCGCAGACACACACCCGCCTACACACAGATCCAGACACACACACCTGCACGCATCAGTACACGGTGACACACACCTGCACACAGAAACTCACCTGCACACAGATACTCACCTGCACACAGACACACTCACTAGCACACAGACACATCACCTGCACACACTTGCACACAGATACTCACCTGCACACAGGTACACACACCTGCACAGATTCACACAAAACCTGCACACAACAGCCTGTCTCTCTCTCTCACACACACACACACACTCACGCACCCTCCAACTGCAAACACTGTCCAGAGAGACGTGCGGATGGGCCTGGACCCCGACCCAGCATGTCCCCTGCCGACGCCGGCTCCGCCTTCTACTTCTCTTAGGCTCTTCCCTGCTCCCCGCCCCCCTCTGGGGAAGGGACGGGAGGTGGAAGGATTGAAAGGAGCCCAGCACTTACTTATCCTCTGCCTTATCCTCCTCACAACCCTTCCTCCCTGCAAGGGTGCTCCAAGCGTCACCTTATGCGACACTTCACTCCCGTCCCCTGAGCACCTGCCTGCCTGGAGCACTGCTGGGGAGCCAGCTGAGCCGCCTGCCGCCGCCCCCACCAGAGCAAGCTCCCTTGCCAGAGCTGGGGGTGACACAGCCCCAGAGCAGGGCCTCGGGGCTCCCATCCACGCTCCTGTTCCTCCACCAGCCGTCACGGAGGAGGGGCAGGTGGAGAAGATGCTCAGCCTAGACCTGCTTCCAGAGATTCAGCCTTGGTACACTGTAGCAGCTTTGCTGGTTTTAAACATTTCATTTGCAAATAACTCAGCATTCAATTATGCCAGATTAAAGATACATACTTTGCAGATTTGCGGGGTCATTATCAACGCTGCAGAAACCACACTCAGAATCAAACCCGCGTTGGCATTCTCAGCCTGGAGACTTATGTACAAACACCAGGAGCTTATTTGATCAGCTCAGCCTGGAAATGTAGCTGGTGGTCTTGGGGACCAGCTGGCACGGCTGGCTGTGGGGACAGCAGCCCAGTGTGTGTCCCCTCCTGGCTCCCTGGGCTGGGTCCCTGCTGCGGCTTCGTGCCTGTTGGCAACTGGCCTCACTGCCTCCTGGAGGGGGAGAGGCTGGGGATGGCGCACCCACCTGCCCTGCCAGTCTCCCTCCTCCTCCTGCCCTTCACCCTCTTTTTTGTAGCTAAAACTGTACTTCTTAGAGCAGTTTTAGGTTTAAGCCAAAATCGAGTGGAAGGTACACGCGATTCCCGTGTCCGCCTCCCTCTGCAGCCCAGCCTCCCCCACTATCGACATCCGCCTCCAGAACGGGTATTTCTTACAGCTGGTGAGCCTCCACCGCCACGTCAGCATCACCCAAAGCCCACGGCTTGCATCACAGTTCACCCCTGGTGTCGGACGTCCTGCGGCTTCGGACAGATGCGTCCCGACATTATGCAGGACCGTAGCTACAGGGCAGTCTCCTGGCTCAAACCCTCCCTTCCTCCCTAATGCCGGCCCAGGAGTGAGCGGGGGCTGCTGGGAGGAGAGGGAGTGTGTGTCCCGACCCCTTCCAGGAAGGGACCCGCTCTCCGAGGGGACTGCTGCACGGAGGGTCAGTGTCTTCTCTGCCTTGCAGACGAGGAGCCTGAGGGTCAGAGTGGAGCCTGGGCTTGGTCCGCCAGCTCTTCTCTCCAGGGGGGTGCAAGCCTACATGTGGTTTCAGACCATGAATCCTAAATCACTGTAACCAGGCCCAAACATATCTTTATTAACCAAAATAGGAACCGTTATTCTTGCCAACGAGAAATAAGTTTATTCCTGTAGGGTACAAATCTGTGCCTTGAGACCTGATGAACTCTAGGAAAGCACTGTCTGCCTCCTGCTGGTCGCGGAAGTGTTTTCCCTGCAAAAACTTGTCAAGATGCTTGAAGAAGTGGTAGTCGGTTGGCAGGAGGTCACGTGAATATGGCGAATGAGGCAAAACTTTGTAGCACAATTCACTCAACTTCCGAAGCACTGGTTGTGCGATGTGTGATTGGGCAGAAAGAACTGCGCCCCCGCTGCTGACCAATGCCTGCTGCAGGCTTTGCAGTTTCCAGTGCGTCTCATCGGTTTACTGCGCGTACTTCCCAGATGTGACAGTTACCCTGGGGTTCAGAGAGCTGTAGGGGACCAGACGGGCAGCAGACCATCAAACAGTGACCACGGACTTTTTTGGTGCCGGTGTGGCTTTGGGAAGCGCTTTGGAGCTTCTTCTCCATCCAGCTGCTGCTCTGGTTGCCACCAGTTGCCATAACAGCCACATTTTGTTGACATCAGCATCCGATTGAGAAATGATTTTTTTGTTTGTTTTGTAGAGTAAGAGAAGACGATACTTCAGAACGATGACGCTTTGGTTTTCGGTCGGCTCACGAGGCACCCACTTGGCTTTTTCACCTTTTCGACGTGCTTCAAATGCCGGGGGGCCACAGAGCGGCCAGCTTCTCGTGCAGTGGTAGGAGAATCAGCCTCGACGCTGGCTCCCCGTCGGGCGCTGTCCGCTTCCGACGGCTGGCCACTGTGCCCCTCATCGCCTCTCATCTCCTTGGCCACGCTTCCTGAACCGCCTGCACTAGCAGTTCCTCGGCCAAGCGTGTTGTTCATGCTGAGAGCTGTCTCTGCTGCTCCACAACCCATTTTGAACCCGAATAAGAAAACTGCTCAAATTTGCTTTTGGTCTAACATCTTTTCCATAGTCTAAAATAAATGTACACAGTAAGCAATAAGCCACTAGCAAAAAAGCGTAAGGCGAGAAATGTGTATTCGAATGACGCATAACATAACCACATTTATTTAAGAAGAGCCAGGGGCTCCAGCTCTGTCCACCGGAAGGCCCCGAGGAGCAGTGGCCAGCAGTCCGGGCGGGGCCGGGCGCCTGTCCGCCTCGGCCTCCTTTCTCAGGATGTGTCCTCGTTTCCACCGGGCAGGGGCTTGCTTANCGAATGACGCATAACATAACCACATTTATTTAAGAAGAGCCAGGGGCTCCAGCTCTGTCCACCGGAAGGCCCCGAGGAGCAGTGGCCAGCAGTCCGGGCGGGGCCGGGCGCCTGTCCGCCTCGGCCTCCTTTCTCAGGATGTGTCCTCGTTTCCACCGGGCAGGGGCTTGCTTACCCTGCTCAGATGCCACCTCCCCTAGTGCTGGCGGGGCCCGGAAGGGTCTCACCTTTTCTCTGCCTCCTCACGCCCGCCTAGGCCCTGGGCCCTTGTCCCCTGTGTCCGGAACGCTGGTTCTGCATCCAGACACAGATGAGCTCGGGTCCAGCCTCTCCATCTCCTGGCTGCACAAGCTCGAGCCAGCAGTCAAGCATCTGTGAGTGCGGGGCCTTCCTCAGGACTGTGGGGGCAGGGCGGGGACAGTGGTCAGGATGAGGGAGATG